>ML801799.1:186093-227400 GCA_009831015.1 Picea engelmannii
AGTGCTCTTAGCTTAGTTAATAGGTTATAACAATGAATGTAAACCTGTATTTCTGATATCTCCTCTTCAAAAATCAAATTCACTTAGTATTGTGTGAATAACAACAGTAAAAAAAATCCCACCGTCCATTCTCGAGGCCAATGGATTTTATGAATTAGTTGTTGCATTTTCTTACGAAACCTCCAATTTTTTCTTGCTTCCAGGGATTCATGTCTAATAAGGCCATTGACACTTCACAAGGCCGTATGATCTCATAGTTTGCCAATTCTTGTTTCCTAGGTGGTCCGTGATGTGATTTTGAACTCAAATCGTCCCTTCCAACTCATCATATTTCCATCTCCTTCAACGCTTTGAATTGAATTTGAACCTACAACATGCAAACAACTTTAATTTACTACTAAGTTAGTTGAAATCGATGTCCATCAATTCGTTAGATTAAATACATATCTAGGCCAACGTACCCTCTTTCATAGACGTGTGTTGTCTCTTTATTGTCTTATGTGCCTTTTATTCATTGTATTATGTGTAGGATAGGAGAGAAAAGTGTCACATGTCTATGAGAGGAGTGTGAGCTATTAATATATGGTGGTATTGCTATTATCCCATACAATAAATTTTGCAATCAAACTCTTGTCAAAACTTTGTCTTAGTTGAGATTTACATTGGATACAGTGATGGGTTCATAACAATGAAAAATTAGAACACTATTTTGCAATTAAACTCTTTTCAAAACTTTGTCTTAGTTGAGATTTGCATTGGATAAAGAGATGTAACAATGGAAAATTAGAACATTGAGTTGACTTGGAACACTGAAAAGCATTGGAGACATTGTGTTCATGACAATGTACAACCATTTTGTTGTAGCAAAGTGAAAGATTATCCCAGTGGTGGTTGAGAAGTATACACACTGTTGACGACGATTTTTGTCAACAAGACTTAGCCGACAAAGCGTTGCCAGACTCCCTCTCCAGTCACACTACTTGCGTAAAGTTGTATGCACTCCCGCTAAGTTACCGCTACAGATTCAAGGAAGATTACATGATCGTTCAAATGGAAGCAAGTGAATTACAAGTTGTTAGCACATGGTTCTTGTCAAAACTATCATGGCTCATAACCTATGATTCAAAGTACCTCCTATTTCATTTCTTACTCATAACCTTCCTATTTTTGCACTCATGAGATATCCTAACACCTCTCTTTTCCTAAATATTCTTCCAGGTTTTGAAGTGATGACCTTAACATTTTACCATATAAAAAAACAAAATTATATATTTTATTATGAACCTTATTTTAATTAATACCAACATTTAACCTTAACTTCATTTCCAATTAATCCACCCCATATTGAAAATTCATTATATAAGATCCCTTATCATCATACAACTCCTGTCACCTTACCTTCAATTTTTTTTAAGGTAAAGTAAACAATTATTAAAAGTTTATGTCATACCTTTTCCTTGCATGACCCACGTTTCCTTAATATATCCCATGTCTTTTCTCAAATATTTAAATTATGATGATAATTATACCAAGCTTTCCTTGGAATTTGACTTTAACTTTATTTAAAATTCCTTTGCCACATCATAAAGGAAAAATGAATATCATTATGGTTCAATAAAAGAGGGAAAGGAAAGTTTTTATAAGACATCAAACCTCACACTAAGTGGAGCATATGTAGGAAAGGGTCCAAGTGGAGGTTATAAAGTCGTCGTTATGATAAAATCGACCTCCATACTTCAAATCGACCAAATGTATTTTCAATGTTTTCAAATTTCTGTAGTGAGGAGTTTCGTAGGAGTTTAGTAGGTATTTTTTTTTGGATAATCTACAGTTGTTATTATTTTGGTCATCGATGTTTCGAATCTAAATTGGGATTCATCATCAGGATTAATCGTCAATTGAAAACTTGCTGATCTTTGATCAATTAATAGTTTAGATGCAGTACGATTTTAGATTTAAGCCAAATTAACTGTCTAAAAATCCGAGCTAAAAAATTAAAATTAAAATCAAATATATTAATATAATAAGTAATAATAAAGTTCGGTGCAATCTCTTGAATGACGACATGGAAATCGCATAAAGCTTGGGAAGTTGCTCGAGCTCCTTTAAAAGAAATTATTTATGATGGGATCCATGATGTGGATTTACCTATTTGGTGAATGGCGTCTCATATCTACATGGCTCTAGTGACAAGGGTGAAAGGAAATCACGTTACTCTTTAAGGTTGAGTGTGATGGTCATGGACAACGAAGTAAATGAATCGATTACAGGTTTGCGAATCCTTTATCGCTCACTGGTACCGAAACATTGAAGACAACGCAGTCATTTTTTTTTAATGTTTGACCTGTTGACATTACCTAAGCGTTAATAGTGAGGATCAACTACTGCAGTAGGTGCGGACTTTTGATGATATCTCCTACTTAAACAAGCAGTTCCTCCTTGCCTCTGGATCTGGAGGTATTCTTTTAATTTTATGGCTCTAAAAGAGCTGAAAGCCAGGGCTATACTGTGCTGAGATTAGGCGCGTTGTTGCTAAAGTTGTTAGTGATTGGAAATCAATATCAGATTGCTGGAGTTCCCCGCATCAGGTGCATTACAAAACTTGGGCGCATTACAACACTTCGGCGAGCACGAGTGTGCGCTTCCAAACTTTCAAGAATGCGTGAAGGATTTACAGGGACAAGAGGATTCGATTGTGATGATTAAATTATTACTCTCTATTTTTTTAAACAGTGAAGAGGTCTCAAAACGAAAATTCAGGAGTTTTTATAAAAAAATTCCAAAAAATGAAAATAATAGACAGAAAAACTCATATAGATAAAAAGGTAATTGTGGATACCTCAAACTAAGGCGGATACATGAAATTAATAACGATTTTTTCAGTTGAACGGTTCAAGACAGTTCACCTGGGAAGTTCGTTCTAGAACTACCCTAACTACTCAGCCAATCATTTAAAGAAAGCAGCGCGCAGCCATTGAGGAGAGAATTCAGAGGCAGACATAAATTTTCTGAAGGGATATTATCTCAGAAATAGAATTCAAAGAGAGAACTTAGGCAAAATTTTCAAACAGTATGCTGTGAGTGTTGGGAGGGATTTTTCATTTCATTCTTTCATTACATCTTCAGCAAAGATTGACGAAACCGTCGATAGCATGTGGTTTTGCAAAGCAGTGAAAGGAATAGGTGAGGATGAGCTTGCTGGCCTTCATGAGGTAAAGGTTTGCTTGTTAGTTGATGTATTAAGGCTCGATTTTATTTGACACTAATCGGTTTCTATATGCAAGTTTCCTCTTTGTGATTCGCCACCATTGTTCTATTCCACTTCTGGCTCAGCCGTTCCGGATTTTATGAGCAGAACGAAATGACTACAGATTATTAACAAGTGCTTAACACAAAATAACAGAGATACAGTAAAACTGGTTTTCTATTCAATAACGAAATACGCTGAAACTGTAAAATGCAGTGGAAACAAGCTTACTGGAATGGTGGCGGCTTATCTCTGAGAAGAGATGTGACGGCTGCGCTCATTCGCAAGAAGATGATTACAATGAGGCTCTGAAGGCCTTTTTACAATGTACAGGAATGTGAAAAACCCTAGACATCCAAAAACCAAACCTTAGGAGATGAAGCGCCAAAAGTCATGTGGGCCCCGTTTGGGTAAGTTAGTACATTAACTTCCTGGTGTCGTAACTTTTGCATACGATCTCCAATTTAGGCGTATGATAGCCCGTTGGAAAGGTATCGTCGAGGAGATTCATTTTGGGGCCTCAAATGGATGATCATTGAGAAGATTGATCTCGAAAAACCTTCATTTAGGCCCTCAAAATGGCCACGGAAGTTAAAAACTGCTAAAAATAGTAAATTGCCAAAATTGTTAGAAAACTATTTTGAGCCAGTTGGAAAAGGTGGGTGGCCACCGATATCCACTTGGATCATCAGCTTTCTTTTTCCTTTTCTACACTTGGTCATTCTATTGTACATTTCATCTAGAAAGGCTAAAAATCATATATATGGCCCTAGTCTACACAGAGACTTACAGATTTCAAAGATTTGTGATTTGTATGGGAAGCTCTTTTAATGAATATAAGTTTTTCCTCACTCTAGAATGTTTCTCTGAATTTTCTTTAAAGTCCTTAATTTTCCTTTCTTTATTTATTTAAAAAAAGCTTTGATTTCATAAATAAAAAAATGGTTGGACAAAATCTTAAAAAAGACGAACTATATGTAATTATGTTGTAAACAATCATGTTGATAGAAGTTTTATTTACTATCTTTAGTGTACATAAACCTTGTTTATTTTATTACTTTACTTTTATGATCTTTACATCCTAACTTTAAAAAGGAAAATGAACAAAGTGATGAATATGTTATATGTATATATGTCTTATTAGTCCCTGCCGTAGGCATAGAGGGACTATAACAATCCATAATTAGTTGACTACATATTAGTTTGTCCTTTGACCCGAAATATTTGCACAATACCTATTGTTGGAGCTATGGAATTAAAAGCATATATTTTTATATAATAAAAAGTAACATATATGTACTGATCTGATTGGATAAGAGATTGAAGGTCTTATTGCCGGCTTTGCTATTTCCAATGTATTATATGGCAACATATCCAAACTTTTTCTCGTAGACAATATTTTTTAATCATATATTTTTCCTCTATATTGTTTGAAGGTGGATTAATGCTAGCATTAGTTCGAATGTTTGTATTAACATTTTTTGCTAGCCGAATATATCCGTAAGTTTTGATATGTACTAAGCATATTGAAATGTTTTGATATCCAAACTTTGTAGTGATTGACAATTCCAAAGTTTATAGCGTCTTTGGCGGATGTATATTTGTTGAAATGTATTGACACTTATTCCGAGATGCCTCAATAGGCCTGACAACTTAAATGTTTACATGACGCGACATCCTTCAACACCCCTGACAACTTAAATGTTTGCATACCGCGAGGTCCTTAGACAGCCTGACAGTCTTAAATGTTTATGTAAATACGCTTCTCGGAGTACATTTTTCCACAAAATTTTCTATACAATTACAGTGAATTTGCACAGTCTTGTTTGTCCACCGCCAGTTCAATAGCCATTGTATGTTTCATCCTTGTTCTGCCATTGAAGCTACATACATTGTTTACCGGTTCGGTGAGTGCTTCTTCTTCGCTGGTTTGTTGGTTGTTGCCATTGTATGTTTCATCCTCGTAATCGTTGAAGCTACATACATTGTTTACTGGTTCGATGAGTGCTTCTTCTTCGTTGGTTTGTCAGTTGCTGTTTGTTGTCACGCTCGCGATTTGACCTGCGCTTCTGCATTTCATCGTTTCAGAGTAAGTTTCGATGCCATAGTTTCATTTTGTATTCCTTGTTTGTTGTTCAGTGTTTGCAGTTTGCAAGTAAGAATGTTTTCTTACTTGTAGTCGCATGCTCCTCGTATGTTTTCGGTTCCTTCTGTGCTTGGGCTGCAGTTTCGTAATCGTTGGAGATACATATGTTGTTCACTGGCTCGGTGGTTTTTGCTGGTTCGTGGGTTGCTGGTTCTATTTGTTTGGCTCCGGTTTGCGCTTTGGGGCCCTGGGGGTGCAGTTCGGTCTGTTCGTGCTGTCTTGCTGGTTTGGTGCTTGCTGTTTTATTTTGTTTGATTCGGCCTTGCAGGGTTGGGGTCTAGCGGCGGTGGTTGGAGCTTTTCTTTTTTCTTTTTTTTTGGATTATTATTGTTTTTTTTGGGGTGCTTTACGGTGCTCAGCCCCTGCACCCATGAGTCGACATGCAATTGTGTTATTTTCCCTGTCTGCCAAGGCCGATATTTGTTGTTCTGTGAGATTTTTCTGGTGCTCTAGTCCTGGCATGAAAGAAAATAGTTTCATGCGAAATTGTTCGAGGATTACATGTGAAATTACAATATCCGTTATTTTTTTGTTGGAATAAAGCATATGTATGCAAGCTACATTTATAAACCATGTATGGTCAGATGTGCAGATATGACATTACATGTTCTTTCTCCTCTACATAGACTGGTGTGCGCACGATACGATTTGTGTTGTGCTTGAGATATGATATGTGCGACACAGATTCTGCAAGATTATATTTGGATGTCTGGAAGCATGTCTGGGTAATTTGCCACAGAAAAACGAAAACTTGTATCGTGGACACAACAGTCTGTGTAGAGGATAAAGAACATGTATTTCCATCGGTGGAAGCATATCTGGATAAATTGCCAGGGAAAACCAGAAAATTGCGTGATATTTTGTGCCTTGTAATATATTTTGCGGAGGGAAAAAAAATTTACACGTTTACAACCATGGATAGAGAAGCACAAAGGTTCATGTCTCCGAATTTCTAGACTGTTCGTTGAGTCAGTTTTACTGTATGTACATATTGCTTGTTCTCTGGTGAATACCAGTTTCCATTGATGTTCATTGTATTTTGTGCGTTCCCACATTCAAACAAACAGAGTAGCTGGAGAAAACGAGGGAGTCTTGACTGCATTAGTTGAAGAGCATATAGAAAGGTGCATGCTTGTACTGTTGTTTCATATTGCGCTGTTTTTTATTTCATTTATGGTCTATATATGTGTTAAACTAGTTGCGTGCCTTCCTACATGGTAAAGTTATTTTGGTTACATGCCTTGCTTCCTGCATACTAAGCTAGTTCATGTCCGTCGTGTTTTCGCTACATTGCTACATTTAAACAAACAGAATGGCTGGACAGGACGATGGGCTCTTTGGCGGGTAAATAGACCTGTTTCTCTTTCTTTTAGATGTCTGTCTTCATACTAACTTTCCTTCTTGTCCATTGCATATTCGGCGTTGCTGCCTTGGAAAAAACAAGTTGCTTGGACAGGGAGATGAATTGTTCTGTACAATAGCAGAGGGTTCTGTGGTAAAATATTCTAAAAGGTATACCAAGTGTGCTGGTAAATTAAATATACAAACTGGGTGGGGGCATATAATATTAGATTTGAAAACGATGACTTCGCAGTAATGGGCCTTTCTACCGTGCCTATTTCTACTTTTTCCATTTTCTATTATCCCTTTTGTTTTCTAATTCATCTGCCTAGTGTGCTTTCTGAAAATTCCTTCGTGCACCGGTTGGCGGACTAATGGATTCACATATGTGGTCATTCTTCTACCTTATTCCATAGTTACCCACTTTCTTGATTGCGGGTTCCAGGCTGGCAGGTTGAAGATTGCTCCCCTGGCTTCCGGGGGTCCGCGATATACAGATTGGCCATGGTGCCCCGCGCTCACACCCTGTTTACTGTTAAACATTTCTCCAGCTAAAAAAATCAGATGCATACAATTTTACGGTTATTTGGTCCTTCTGATGGAAAATATACAATGCATATGCTTGTTTAGTCCTGATGTTCATCTGCACATGCTTGCATCAGAAAAAGTTGGACTAGTGACATGGGCATGAACAATCAATCATCCCAGACATCAACAGACTGACAAGGCCAAAGGTAAAGATGCATACGCTTTTCTCTTACTATGTTTACTAAACAAATATCCTGGGGTATATATTCATCTATGG
Source organism: Picea engelmannii (assembly GCA_009831015.1). Lineage (NCBI taxonomy): Eukaryota > Viridiplantae > Streptophyta > Pinopsida > Pinales > Pinaceae > Picea > Picea engelmannii. Next base: position 193,633 of record ML801799.1, read on the forward strand.
CATGGTAGATATGCTGATGTCATCTGCAATACATGGTTTGCAGCTCGCAAGAAGTATCAACAAGTACAAGCGAGACGCCGAACGTGCTACATGTTCTGCAGACTAAGAGGTGTGGTTGCGGAACTCTAGCTCCATAGTTCATGAAAGCTATGCGTTTACTTGTAGTACACTACCATTCACTTTAGTTTTCCTGTTCAAAAAATCTCATCAGGTCTAGAGTTGTGACATCTAAAGTACTGTCAATAGAGGGCCTGAACAATCGCCGAATTGGACAAGTGTTCGTCGGGGACATAGTGGTTGTCTATAGCACCTACTTGGATAAGGAAAACAAAAGTAGATCCATTATGCATGCTGACATGACAGACAAGGAGGCCATGATGACAGTGACATTGACTGTTCCTCCACAACTTGTCCAGAAACATGCAGAAAAGATATTTCCGCGTAGTGGGATATCCATTACAAATTTCAATATATTGCCCAGAACAGTATATGACCGTGGTGATTGCGATCGAATTATTTCTCTCAACGAAACAAGCATTGTGGAAAAAATTCCCGCTGTTTGTTCAAAATATCGTTTCGTCTCGGACTCGACTATCAACCAGCGTGCACAGAGCACTGATATTTACCCAATCGGAACGATTGGGGTAGCTGTCACACTGGCGAGAAAATTTGGGTCGCAACATATTCTCCATATAAAGGATGGAGAGTCGGATAGCGACAAGGCAATGGTACCGCTTTTCATTTTCAGTTTTGTCCTTTACTTTCGCATGTGCATGTATCTCGGATAAGTTACACAAATATTGCACTGTTCCATGTTGCAGCTACAATTGTTTGATACATATTCATATTTGTTTTCATCAATGGAACAACACTTGCATAGAGGGCAGATTCCACTTATGCTGTTCAAAAATATAACAAAGAAGAGGGATGCTAGAGAAAGGATCTTTTGGACAACCCAGGAAACGTTTGTAATAGAGTTGCGAGTAGATATAGTAGAGGATCTGAAGAAACTAGCTAGCTCTACAACTGTTGTGCGTATACATCCGCAAAATCATCCTCCCTTTGCTTATAGAAATAACCTTCAACAAATTTTTGCGCCTATTTTATTTAATTTTTTTTAAAGGGGAGGGGGGGGGATGTGCAATTGTGTATTATATTGTTCAATGCACTAATCCCTTTGCTCGCATTCCCAGGTTGAAGGTCTTTTAGTTGCAGTCAATGTGTACTCGACCCCCTTTGAACCTGTATGTGGACAATGCAACTCCGTTGCTTCTGCCTCCGCTTTTATAAATGATGATATGATTGATTGTCTACGATGTGGTGAAAAATGTCCATATATATATGGACATTGCGTCAACGCTGTTATCCGAACCGTCGGAAACACAACCATGCATTGTACGATTAGGCATCCTTTGTTAAAAAGTGTGCTTCCTAAGTTAGCAGAGTTGTCGTATGAAACGTATCCACAGAAAAAGGCAAGCAATGTCTACATGCTATGGGAGCTTCAGATACATAAAAAATTCACCTTAAATGAGGACAATGCAATTTTTCATATCGGCTGAAGAAGGGGAAAAAGTATATATATATCAAACTTTGGCAGGAAACAAAAATACCTCTTGTGTCTCTGTAATATTTGTTCAACATCTAGATGAATGTTTGTTGGACTTGGCTAGTTGGGATTGCACGTGCATAAGATTACCATGGAAACAATCCCCATATATCCCATGGCCCCGGTTATTTTCTACTGGGAACATATACCAGATGTAAGAGAAAACAAATGCGACAACGTCTTTTCTTTGTATATCAAATTGTTTGGTGCAAAGGTCAATGGGTTCTTCTCTTTGGAACCTTCTGGAAACTTGCTTGCGGCCTATTTAAAGTATGGTTGGTTCTTGGTTATGTGCTTTGTTTGTCAATTTGTATACCATGTAACTCCAACTGTTCTTTGGAGGACACAGAACAATATAATTGAATTTTTTTATCCAGCTAGCCTGCAGATCCGCCTGATAATTTCTATGGCACTGTGACGCAAATGTACTATGTGGCTTGCTTTAGCAGATTTCCTTGATCGATGAACTTGGTCAAATTATTGTTCTGAAATGATTTGAAATCAACGAATATATAGTGTGCGAAGTGCAATTGTCCTATCATATGAACAAGAGGCTCTTAAAATTCAAATTGGTCGTTGTTTTGGCATTTTTGTTTTTTCGATGAACTTGGTAAAGTTAATATCCTGGAATAATTTGAAATCAACGAATATATACTGTGCGGAGTGCAATTGTGCTATCATATGAACAAGAGGCCCTTAAAATTCAAATTGGTCCTTGTTATGCTTGCGGTGATAGAATTTAAAAAAAACTTTCTTTTGTTTTCTTCATTTTTTAAAAATAAGCTATTTAACATCCTTTAATAATTTAATGTAATTCACTTGTACAATATCAATAGTTAATATTAATAATTTAGTATTTGAAAATAATGTTTTTAGATAAAGTTAGATAGGATGACCGTCCCTAAACAATTGCAATCTTGAACCCGCTAGTTGTGGAGTCCGCAAGTCTGCCTGTCAATTTGTATATCGTGGAAGTTTGGGTGGTATTTGCAGGACACTGAACAAAAGAGGCTCAATTTTCAGCCCGCCAGTCCGAGAATCCACGATCCAAAAAGTACCTGAGTATGGAATGAGGGATCCGCATATGCTCTATAAAATCTCTTGTCCATACTTTCTAAAAGTACATATTTACTATGTATTGCTCGTTTGTCGGAAAACTTTTATATCAGTCACTCGACCAGATTGTATAAACTTTCTCGTCTAATTAAATTATGCAATATCAATATTTAATATTAATAATTTAGTATTGAAAATAATGTTTTCAGATATGTTAGATAGTTGATAGGGATTACCATCTGTAAACAATGGCAAACTTGAACCCTCCAGCCCTCATGTCCATCTGTCAATCTGTATATCACCGAACTCAGAGTGCTATTTGGAGGACACAGAACAATGAAAGTGCAATGTTGAGCCAGCCAGCCCACAGCTCCGCTTGTCAATTTGTATATCGCAGAATTGTGGGTGGTATTTGTAGAGCGCAGAACAATAGAGGCTCAATTTTCAGCCTGCCAGCCCGAGAGCCCTCGATAAAAAAAAATGGCTAAATATGGAATTAATACGGGATCGCTATGGGACAATAAAAGTGCAATGTTCAACCAACCATCCCGCAAGCCCGCCTGTCAATTTGTATATCGCGGAAGTCTGGGTGCTATTTGTAGGACACATAACAATAAAACCTCAATTTTCAGCCCGCCAGGCCGCGAACCCGCAATCCAAAAAGTGCCCAAGTATGGAATGAGGAATCCGCATATGCTCTATAAAATCTCATATCCATATTTTATAAAAGTACATGTTTACTATGTATTGCTCGTTTGTCGGAATACTTTTATATCACTCGCTTGACCAGATTGTACGAACTTTCTCGTCTAATTAAATTATGCAATATCAATATTTAACAACAATAATTTACCTCGAGTCCATCTGTCAATCTGTATGTCGCGGAACTCCAAGTGCTATTTGGAGCACACAAAACAATAAAAGTGCAATGTTGAGCCAGTGAGCCCGCAACCCGAGAGCCCCCGATCAAAAAAATGGCTAAATATGGAATTAATACGGGATCGCTACGGGACTATAAAAGTGCAATGTTCAGCCAACCAACCCGCAAGTCTGCCTACCAATTTGTATATCGCGGAAGTCTGGGTGCTATTTATAGGACACAGAACAATAGAACCTCAATTTTCAGCCCACCAGGCCACAAACCTGCCATCCAAAAAGTGCCTAAGTATGGAATGAGGAATCCGCATATGCTCTATAAAATCTCATGTCCATACTTTATAAAAGTACATGTTTACTATGTATTGCTCGTTTTTCAGAATACTTTTATATCACTCGCCCGACCAGATTGTACAAACTTTCTCGTTTAATTAAATTCTGCAATATCAATATTTAACAGTAATAATTTACCTCGAGTCCATCTGTCAATTTGTATATCGCAGAACTCCAAGTGCTATTTGGAGCACATGGAACAATAAAAGTGCAATGTTGAGGCAACCAACCTACATGTACGCTTGTCAATTTGTATATCACTGAATTGTGGGTGCGATTTGTGGAGCACGGAACAATAGAGGCCCAATTTTTAGCCTGCCAGCCCACCAGCTCGAGAGCCCCCGATCCAAAAAAATGGCTATATATGGAATTAACACGGAATCACTACAGGACAATAAAAGTGCATTGTTGAGCCAACCAGCCCGCAAGTCCACCTGTCAATTTGTATATCGCGGAAGTGTGGGTGCTATTTTTAGAACACAGAACAATAGAGGTTCAATTTTCAGCCCGCCAGGTCGAGAACCCATGATCCAAAAAGTGCCAAAGTATGGAATGAGGGTTCCACATATGCTTTATAAAATCTCATGTCCATACTTTATAAAAGCACATGTTTACTATGTATTGTCGTTTGTCGGAAAATTTTTATATCAGTCACCCCGCCAAAATGGAAAAAAATTGTCGTCTAATTAAATTCTGCAATATCAATATGCAATATTAATAATTTAGTATTGAAAATACTATTTTTAGATATGTTAAATAGTTGATAGGGATTGCCATCCGTAAACAATGACAAATTTGATCCCGCCAGCTCTCGAGTCCATCTGTCAATCTACATATCGCGGAACTCCGACTACTATTTGGAGGACACAAAACAATGAAAGTGCAATGTTCAGCCAGCCAGCCCAAGAGCCCCCGATCAAAAAAAGTGGCTAAATATGGAATTAATACAGGATCGCCATGGGACAATAAAAAACCAATGTTCAGCCAAGCAACCCGCAAGTCCTCCTGTCAATTTGTATATCGCGGAAGTCTGGGTGCTATTTGTAGGACACGAAACAATAGAGACTCAATTATTAGCCCGCCAGGCCACGAACCCGCGATCCAAAAAGTGCCTAAGTATGGAATGAGGGATCTGCATATGCTCTATAAAATCCCACTTCCATACTTTATATATAGACTCATGTCCACAAGTTCGCCTGTCAATTTTTATATCGCGGAAGTCTGGGTGCTATTTGTAAAACAAAGAACAATAGAGAGTCAATTTTCAACCCTCCAGGCCGCGAACCCGCGATCCAAAAAGTGTATAGGTATGGAATCAGGGATCCACATATGCTCTATAAAATCTCATGTCCATACTTTATAAAAGTACATGTTTACTATGTATTGCTCGTTTGTCGGAATACTTTTATATCACTTGGACGACCAGATTGCACAAACTTTCTCGTCTAATTAAATTATGCAATATCAATATTTAACAATAATATTTTTACCGTAGGTCCGCTTCTAAATTTGTATATCGCGAAATTGTGGGTGCTATTTGTAGAGAACGGAACAATAAAGGCCCAATTTTTTGCCTGCCAACCCGAGAGCCCCCGATTCAAAAAAGTGGCTAAATATGGAATTAATACGGAATCGCTACGGGAGAATAAAAGTGCAATGTTGAACCAACCAACCCGCAAGTCCGCCTGTCAATTTGTATATCGCGAAAGTGTGGGTGCTATTTGTAGGACACAAAATAATAGAGGCTCAATTTTCAGCCCGCCAGGCCGAGGACCAGTAATCGAAAAAAGTGCCTAAGTATGGAATGAGGTATCTGCATATGCTCTATAAAATCTCATGTCCATACTTTATAAAAGTACATGTTTACTATGTATTGCTCATTTTTTGGAAAACTTTTAAAAAACTCGCCCGACCAGATTGTACAAACTTTCTCGTCTAATAAAATTTTGCAATATGAATATGTAATATTAATAATTTAGTATTGAAAATAATGTTTTTAGATATGTTAGATAGTTGATAGGATTGCCATCCGTAAACAATGGAATTTGACATCTGTCACTGAGATGCATTATATTTCAAGCCAAAAAATTCCAAGGCAACCTTGGCTACTCAGAGAACCTACCCAATTTCATACATGGCTGTCGCAGAAGTTGATGCCATGAATTCCGAGCCGGAAGAAGATGATTTGATGGACAAAGCATACATGGATGTCACAGAAGTTGATGCCATGAATTTAGAGTCGGAAGAAGATGATTTGATGGACGATGATACGACAATGGGTGATGGCAATGCAGAGAATCTTCCCACTCCTGCGCCCAAATTGAAATCAACCATAACGGACGGAACTTCCCGGCTCGGTGATGGCGGTCATGACAACAACAAAAGTAGTTTCTCTTATTAGTCACTTTGCAACGCGAAAGTAGGAATTCCAGAGTTCCAAATTAGTCCGTTCTGGGCAGAAGAGTTTCACTGTAAAGCAATGATATGTTGATGCTCCCAGAGATATATTTCAAGCCAAAAAATTATTGATTAACATCTTCGGGAATCAGGTCCAAAAATCTCGCTGTTGCAAGGCATTTTTCTACTAGTCATCTCCTTCCGCCCATAATGGACTAATTTGGGCCTCTAGAATTGCACGTGCAAGCTCTACTCCTGAATTTTTTTGGATTATGCAGAGGTGGTTTCAGCTACAGGCTATTCCATTTTCCCTGATTCATTGAGGAAAAAACTGCAAGGATCTTGCATACTGCGGATCCCGTGCCTGTGTTTGTCCTAGATACGTTCAATGTTTTGGCCCGAAGAACCGGGTCCAATTTCTAAGGATAGATGTACAATACTCGGTGTTTTTCTTGTTTTTTTAAATGGATTTTCTATTAAAAAATATTTGCCTTCGACTCTTCGTTGCTGCCTCTTTTCTGGATTTAACGCATATTCTCATTGGCATAGTTTGGTGCTCTCGTACTTATTTGATATTGTGTTTACTTAGGTTATTTTTTCTAAGATGGAACATCTAACAATTATATGCCAATGTACTGTGTGAGGCCAACAACTTTTTATGCAAACAAAAAATGGATTACACAGTTTCAAACCAACGTTCAATTACATTCGTAATGTAGATAGAACATAACAATACCAATGTACAATGTTGCAACAAAATCGTTATTCTTGTTTCTAGACATGCAATTATTAAGTTTTAATGCTAACAACCCATAATGCAAGAAGTTTGATACTTGAGTTAATATGTTGCAGTCATGGAATAATGTATCAAGAACACAGTTAGACCCACACGTTCCAATAAAATCTAATCTTCAACAAAGCATTTGCTGGCAATTAGTAGAAAATGAAGTTTTGTAGTTAAGTTAATATGTTACAGTCATGGAAGAATGTATCAAGAACATATTTACACACACACATTGCAATAAAATCTAATATTCAACAATTCATTTGCTGACAATTAGTAGAAAATCATGGTTTTGCAACAATGGGGCTTCTTTGAAACCAATTCGCGCTTACGAAAACTGCCTTCCGCCTTTCTATTTTCCCACTCTTTTATTCTTTCTAGTTTCTCTTCCTGGTTACTTAATCGTTTTTTTCCCGAAAATGCCTTGCTCCGAAACTTCGCGGATTCACACGTTTCCAATGACAGCTTCCCCTTTCTTTAAATTGACCCTCTATTGTTCCGTGTCCTACAACTGGCACCTAGAGTTCCGCGATATACAAATTTATAGGCGGACTTGCGCGCTGACCGGGTCAACATTGCACTTCTACTTTTCCGTGACCTCCAAACAACATTCGGAGCTTCGCAATATACAAATTGATAGACGGGCTCCAGGGCTGGGGGGCTCAAGATTGCCTTTCTTTAGGGATGGAAAAGTATACCACATTTGCAGCACAACAACTATATTAAAGGGAAAAACATTTCCTCTATAGTTTCGTGTTCTGCAAACAACACCCACAGTTCGAGAATATACAAATTGACAGATGAAGCAGACAAACAAGAACCAAGTAAACTTGTAGATCTTGTTTCTGGTCGTTGTTTTCTGTTCCCACTAGCTTGGAAATTCTTTCGAAACAACTGCACTCGTGCTCTTTTATCACGACATCGACTGAACGCTTCCCCATTCCATATCCAAAAACTTCTCCGACTGTAAATTCCCGGTAGGCGGGCTCTAGATTGGACTTTTGTGTTTCCATGGCCTGCGAACACTACCGTCACTTCCGTGATATACAAATTTGCAACCGGCCTTCGATCATACCCTCTTCCGTTTTACGGTCCACCTATCATGCCCTCTTCCGTGGTATACATTTTGAACTGAAAACTTCCAAGAAATACAATTTAATCATCAGGTCCTCGCATATTTTGAGGAACTATTGTCACCCCATTTTGAAGCCCGTTTGTCCACTTTCCATACTTCGCCATTTGTTCAAACTTCTTTTGCGAATCGTTAGTTTGGCGGGTTGAAGAAATATTCAATTCGTAGTCATTGTTTCCTATGCCCGTGCCCCTTTGCAATTAACAGTTGGAAATTATATATAAGATCTTATTGTTACGCATGCAATTAACAATTTCCCTATTCCATACTTATCCACTTTGTCAGAATTCTGCAAATATACAAACTGGATGCTCAACCGCCCCATCATGATCTCTTACGTTTTACACATTTTGCACTCAAAAATTCCGATACATGAAATTTGACCATGCAACACTCGGCTGTCCTGACTATCCCCGTAACCCTTTTTTGAATCCCGTCCGACTGCTTTTCAGAACTTGCCATTCTTTCCTTGCTCTCCGTCATCTCCGTCACCTTCGCACTTGTCTATAATATATATATATATATATATATATCTTGTTTCTAAATATGGAATTACTGGCATTTAATTCTAACAGGTCATCATGTAGAAACCGTATAGATTGTCATTCATGGGTGAAAGGCTTGAGGACATCTCGTATTGATGCGCATTAAACCAAAATTTACGGGGGGATTATATTATCCCTTCCGAGTGTTCATTTCAAAATCATGAAATCCCATTCGCACGTCGTGGCGTTCACACATTCATGAAACCTCCAATCCTTAATTGCGCTTTGCCATACCCACCACCTTCACATTTCTAAATATGCAATAAATAAGATTTGCTGCTAACAACTCATCATGCACCACTAATACAGATTGTCATTAATTAGCGAAAGGCTCGAGGAAATTTCCCATTCATAAGCATTTAACCAAGATTTAGCAAAGAGTTACATTATCGGCTCTAACTGTTCATTTAAGCCATCATCTGCAACAAAGCAATGTTCTCATAAACCTATGGCATCAACTCGACAACAATTCTGTGGAGATACAGTGAACACCTTCAAGTGCAAGGACCAGAACTTCCAGTGGTCCAGGGCATATTCTTATTACTAAACCTCTGCCGCAGAGAACCAAGTAATTTGGACCTCCGGGATTGCGCATGCAGGCTGTGTCCCTGAGGTTTTTGACTGTAAGGACCTGGTCTCTTGGTGCGCCGATAAATTTATTGCAGAGAAAAGAATTATTCCACTGCGAGACCACTCTTCTATTTCTTTGTCACCTCAGGTCTTCCGCCATATGCTGAAATTGCCGGAGCCAACATTGACATTAAGAGGAGAAGATTGCAAACAGTTCCTAGCAAAGCATAATAACGGATTGGACCTCTTGCCCCTTTTTTTGGAAAACCTGCTTCTAGTTCCTGAAGATATTACAAGCATGCAGGTTAGTTCATTTAGAAATCCATTTCGTGAAATTGCCTGGCTGTTTACAAGAATAATGGGACAGGAGTCCACAACAACTGTTTCCCGCATGGCTCTTTATATTTTGTATTTCATAGTCAACGAACAAGCCATTTTTGATTGGGGTAGGTTAATTTCCCATGAAATCTATTCCCAATTGTCAAGCTACAAAAGGGAAAAGAAATTTTATATTTCATCCTATTTAGTTTTTGCAATAGCGCATTCCTGTTACTTTCCACAACTGTGTCTGTCCAAGAATGTCAACTATGAATTCCACCCAGTAACGTTTTGGTACCACGCCTTGTGGAAGCACAAGGCTTCCCACTGTTTTTATGAGGTTTTTAATGGCTTCCTGTCTGTTTTCAAAGTTTTGTTGTTAGGAGAAGATGCTCCCCACATATCTGAATAGGCAACTAGTTTTTACAAGAAGGGGACACTCGAACATTTGGGTAATTACACTGTCATAAGAATTTTTGGCTCCACGGAACAACCTGCTCTCCTTCCATGTCACATTACAGACATAATGTTTGTTGCAAAAGTAGCACATCAATACAACAACTGGTTCCATCTGTTCCAAAGGAAGAAAAAAAATAGTTCATTTCTCTGCCTTGGAAAATAGGGGAGTTCATGTTGAAAAACATCAACAAAATTGATGATTTCGCAGCACATTCTAGCATCTTCAACCTGAGATATGCTGAAATCATAAGAGGGTTCGACCCCTATGATATTTTTAGACAACATTTACAAACACTTGGCCTCGACGATTGTTTTGTAAAAAAACACCTACCCAAAAACAGAGACAGTGGTGACAACGGTCCTGCTTCTGATGCCGATGATGTAGACATAGTGCAAAGATGCACTAAATTGTACATGCAACAGGGGAAAGGCCCCAGTGACAAGAGTGTCCAATCCGCAAATACCACTCTAAAAAGTACGACATCCCAGAGCATCGCTCCAACGACCCACCACATCAACAAAGAAACCCAAAGTTCTTCAAACGGAGGAGGAGATAACGACCCTCCTCACTCTAAAATTGAAAGTTCTCACAAGCTTCCAGTAGAGAAGAAGAGAAAAAAAAATGTGGGGCAGGCAGAAGAGCCAGAAATTCAGAGTGAGAACATGGAACTTGACACTGATCTGGATAGCATGATCCGCTTCCTTGATCATCCCAGAGATGCCATCCACCATAGCCATCCAATGGACATATTCGTTACCAAAAATTATGACGAAGATGAATCCTTTTTGTTCCAGAGTGCTATTTTTGATAGTCGGTCCAAAAAATTGATAATTGAGAAAAAAAATGTTAAAAATAAGAAAGGAAAATCTCGTTCAGAGGTTTACATTGCCAACATGCGGCTGTCCCAAATCTGTCAACTTCACACCGCGACCGGAGAAGCACTTCATGATTCCATTGGAGGCATCGAGGCCGATAATGCCAGACTGAAGGACTGGGTCAAGGAATTGGAAGACACTTTCATTCCTATGCCATTGTTTGTCAATCCTTTGGCAATAGCCATGCCTGACACCCATGCACCCAATGCAAAAGCATCCTCCACCCTGCTCGCATCCTGTAAAGGATATGTGGAGAACAATATCAAAAAAAGAATGGAGCTGGTTACCGAGGCATGGAAAATATCACAAACCATCACTTCCCTTGGAACCAGGGCACATAGCTTGCTTGAGATTTTGCATGCCAAGTTAAAAGATGAAGAAAATTTCTTTTTAAAAACGGTCATTCCTTTTGGCAAGATTGTCAACAATATGATAGAAACAAAAAGAAGAGAAGAAGATCTTCCATCCAAAAACTGGATCGCCAAATTGAATGCATGTTGGAAATAAAAAGTGAAGAACCTGCATCTCATTTTTCAGTCATGTGAACAAGCCATATCGAAGAAAGATAAATTATTCACAAGGCTGTCAAATATAGACTTAGTCGGGAAAAGCAACGACTTCCAAGAACACCACTTAATCACAAACTCCTTGCCCTTAACCAGGAAAGAGTTCGATAAACAGGTTGCTATGTTTAAGGCCTTATCTCTGGAAAAGTTTTATAACATCCTTCAATTTGATCAAGTTCACGTCCACGACTGGCTAGTGAAATATGCAGTACAGAATGAGGAAATTCATCAGGCTCTCTCTAATCTTTCTATCGACTTCCGGGAATTAGAAAATGATCTTTTCAACATAAAAATCCAGAATGAGATCAACGTCGCCCCAATGAGAAGCTACATTGAAGAATGGCTCGAAAGGCAATTGAAATAGGCCATCGACGAAAGGCAATAGACAGTTGCCAACATTCCAACATCCGTCGAGGACATCCTTGAAACCACAATCATCTAAGACATCAATGAAACGACAACCACAAGCAAATAGCCAAAGGGCACATATGTACCCTCACTATAATTTTACTAATCGCATCCTGCTTTGTTTATCAACCCAGTTATTCCAGTTTCTTAAATAGAGATGTATAGGCAAACACTTATACCTTTCCATTTTTTTTTTTTTGTAGGTATTGCACTCTATCTTCTTTCCACAATCCTGTTTCTTGTACATATTTATCTAATGGTCCACGGGAGCCCCAATCCCAGTCTACATGACAAACACATTGAAATTCCGGTTTATATGTAGCAGACTTTAATTTTTTTGTGTATTTCAAAATTTCCAGTAGTATGTAACAAACTTTTATTTTTTGACATATTTCAAATAAAAATGCATTTAAATTTTAGTATGTTACAGATTCTATTCTTATCTTTCACCAGTCTATATGACAAATGCATTTAATTTTTAATATGTTACAAACTTTTATTCTTATCCTTCATTAGTCTGTATGGCAAATGCATTTACTTTTTTATATGTTACAGAGTTTTCTTTTTATATATATTTCAAAATAAATGGTGCTCAACAATGCAAGCGTCATTTACTTATACCCCATGTTCAGAAATGCATTTAAATTTTTATATTTCTTATCTCCTTTGAATTTTATGTCTTCATATATTTTTATCTTTCCCCAGTCCATATGGAAAATGCATTTAAATTTCCAAATTTATTCTTTCACTATCAACAAATTTTTAGTTTGTTATATACTTTCAAAAAATATATGTTTGCTATATACTTTCAAAAATAGATGGTGCTTTGCCTGCCAAACATCATTTACTTTTGCCCCATGTTCCGTGATATACATGTTGCACACAACATTTCCGCGATATACATTTTGCACCGAACACTTCGTGTCATTTACAATTCGACCCCATTTTCCACAATTTGCTTTCTAACCTCTTTGGCAGGGACTGCGTTGCCACGTAGCCTTGTTCATTAACTAGTTTAATGTATATAACCTTTTTGTTTTTTTTACTATTTTGATTTCGGCATGTTTTAACTACATCCTAATTTGTAATGAAAATATACAAAATTTCATCATTTAAATATTATCTATACTTTTCAAACTAACCTAGTTCATTAACTTCCTTACCTTTTAGTTAACTTTGCCTTATTTATTTTTCTTTCTGCTAAATTGAAAACAAAAGCATTTTCATTCTATTTTTTTTTTGCTTTTCCTTTATTAATTTTATTTTTGTCAATACAAATGTATAAACTCCACATAAAAAGTTGTTAAATTTGTAAATAACATAAGAATCATGAAATCACATAAAAATTAAATATTGTCAAAAGGTTAAATTATAATGCAAAGGAATTCATGCTTGGACTATAGGTTAGGGTAAATTTGACTTCAATTTCAATGCGCATTCTTGTCTGGGGCTTTAAGCCTAGGGTGATATTCCCGCTTCTTCTCGCCTAGCCCCGCAGGAGGTTGAAAATGTTGATGTTTGAGACTCTCTGGTCTTTTGGCGTCAACACACACCATTCATTTAATTATTTGGTTAACATAATAAGTTAGTGACATTTTTCCTTTTGGGGAAAAATGGTTGAAAGACCATGTAACCAATAAACTCAATCTCGGGGCTTATAAAATAATAAATATTAGAACCATGTTGGTGTATTAGCCTTGATCATTTCTAAAACAAGTAATCTTAGTTGGTTATCAAATTGGGAAAATGGTTGAAAGACCATGTAACCAATAAACTCAATCTCGGGGCTTATAAAATATTAAATATTAGAACCATGTTGGTGTATTAGCCTTGATCATCTCAAAAACAAGTAAAATTAGTTGGTTATCAAATTACAAATAACCTTTGTGCCAATGGGAAGAATGCCTACTATGAATTTTATGATTTAATGGAACACTGACACAATTGCTCCTTCATAACTAATGATAATCTTGAGTGTTGGGTAGAACATTCAAAGGATAGAGTGCAACCTATTCCATTGACAGTGAATTTGAAAGAGTTAATTGGTGTTTTTTCTTAATCAATTGAATTTTAATTAAGCAATAATGTGTTTGTTGATTGACATATTACAGATCATATGTTTGTTTTGTTTATAACATTGATCGAGTGCAATTGTCTTTCCTCTCTTGGAATTTGTTTTGGCATTACAAAGCTAACAATAGAACCATTATTTCATGCTTGTTGGAGATTAGTGAGCAACGAAATTTGTACTCATAATTACAACAAAACCAAACCTTGTACCAAGAAGCATAACCCTTTCCTATATGCTTTCTTGGTGATTAACAACAAACAAACTTTAACTTAAAGTGTTGATTGTAATTGTAGTTCAATTGGTTGTTTGTGTGCAAGTTACAATGGGAACAAAATCCTTGGAGTCATTTTGAGAGCAAATATCTCTACATAACTCTGAGATTAGAGACTAGATCACATTTCCGTAGGGGATTCGTGTTGGTGAGATGTGTGGGCTATAAGTCACGTGTTTATGGATCGAATTGGTATCATAACAATTGAATCCTTGACCATGATGCAACTACCAATACTTTGAAGAGAAGCAAACCCAACAGGGGTAAAGTGCAAAAGAGAGAAAGTTTGGAAGACATACAAGTCATCAATGCCCAGATTCAAGAAGAGAATAAGCACTTGAAGGAACATATGCAAATGTTTAACTGAATGACAACTGTTATCCCCATTTTGTGGATAACTAAGGAGATGATGTCTCTAGGCCCTCAGGTTGCAGATATAGAGTGTCAAGAGACTACATGACCAACAATACCCTTTGCACAGATGGAAAACCCACTCACCACCACAGATGGTCACAGGTTTATAGATGGCATCCACCACACCAGTTGGCTTCCGGAAGGCAGTGGGCCTTGATCCATGAGGTACAAGTCAATATTATGGTGAGAATCATTTCAATATCTAATCCATTTGATTATTTTGTATCTTAGAGTTCTCTAGATTTCATGATATGTGCTTGGACACTATTCCTTTTTCCCCGCTTCACCTTGGTGGTTGACATTGTGCCCTAGTAAGTGGTCTTCTTTGGAAATTGTTTTGCTACTAGGAAATACCTTAATGAGACATCGTACCGTTCTTGACCATACTTACCATTTTCCATAATTATTCCCCTCCATTTCCTTATCTCTTAGGATTTTAGGGTGTATTGGCCCAAGAAGGGGTTGTCCCTCATTCTATGGGAAGAAGGGGCTAAAGGCCCAGAGGGGTTGGTGTTGGGTAAAAGATAAAAGCCTTATATGAACCTTCCATATGCTTCGCCCATGGATCACCCAAGAAAGCTATGAAATTCCTATCTTTGAATAAAAAGGGGACCCATAATATAATAAATAAATTCTTGAAAGGTAAGTTGAAGGATAGGAGGTCTCATCACGAGCCGACATATCATGTCCATGGAGATATAGTGGTATGACATTGTCATCATCTGGTCACTAAACCAGGGCAGTGACTCTCAGTTGCATGGCTGAGAGAAAGGGGGTCCCATCACGATAGAATCAAGGACAAAGGTTTCCAGCAACAATGTTCCTGATCCGATTTCTCTCCTGACTCAGAAGATAGACCAAATGAATACTCAGTTTGATCAGGTGAGAAATCAACTTATGAGCTGTATCACTATAGTGAAAAGAAATCAATTTTCTCCCAGACCTTAGTTTTCCAGATAACAGAGAGATGCCACCAGTTGAAAACCAAGACCTCAACAAGAGGCAAAGGTCCCAGATACTTTGAAACCTGTTGGGATAGTTGATATAGAATATTAGTGTCTCCCATGCCAAGAACCCCATAGGGAATATGATTTCCCCCGAAAATATGAATATTATCCTGACTATATAAACTTCATGATTTTCAATCTCAACGATGAACAAGTTACTCAAGAACAGATCAATGAAGCGAGAAGAATAGGAGAAAGAGAGGGGAGAATCCAGGCCTTAAATAAACTAACAGATGATCATAAGAAGGAATTGAGGAGGAGGGAAATTCTAAACTATAGAAGAAACAATGCTTCAGCCCCTCCATAACAACATGATACTCCTCTTCCACTAGCTAAAAATGTGGCTCCACCACCTCCACCACCGGTATGTGAGTTTCCTCCTAATCCAACTTTTGCAGATGACATTCAATTGAATATAGATGTTGCAAACATGTTTGGAAAACTAAATATGAAGGTCATAGTGATAGAGATGTGTAATATCCATTCCGTAAAAAGGGAAGTTTTGAGGATAATACAGGTGCCAGCTGAGAAGGAGGATCCTCCCATCGTATTAAAAACTATGTATCTCGATCGACCAAAAGACAAGAACCCGCCTTTCTATCTCTCATTAGGCATGAATGGCCTCTGCTTGAACAACTGCATGCTTGATTCAGGGGCCTCAACAAATGCCATATCTTTGAAGGTAATGAAACAACTTAGTTTAAGGACAACCTGACCTTATGGCAATTTTTGTGGTATTGATTCAATAAGAGTTAGGATCTTGGGAGTATGTGAAGATGTTGAAGTATTTTTGATAGAATTTCCACATATCAGCGTCCTCATGGATATATTGGTGATCGATGTCCCTCATGCCTGGGGGATGCTCTTGTCAAGGATCTGGTTCTCATCCCTTGGAGGTTTCTTTAGTATGAACCTTACACATACATGTATTCCCATGGGCGATGGCACGTATGAGATCCTACATAATAGGGAAAAGAAATACACACATGTGATGAATCTGAGGGGGCCCAACTATGTTAGTGAACACTACCATGGTATACCTCCATATATTTTTGAGCATGATCCATCCGAGTTACCCTTCATGCAAGAAGATGCAGTGGAAATGTTTCTCCCATGGACAGATAAAAAGAAGGCTGCACATTACCATAAGAAGGAGTCAAAATCTATTCATATTATACAAAAGAAAGATGAGAAAAGTGAGGAAATCGTCAAAGATATCGTCCACACAGAGCCTCCATACGATGAGAATACACCTTGCATCAATTTCAATGAAGGAACCCTTGTGCTCATGTGCGAAAAAAGAAAGGGAAATCCCAAATACGAACATAAAGACAATAACTCGTGGCTTGGCACTTACATCATCAAAAATAAGTCTGACAAAGAAAAGTACAATCTGACAACATTAGACGGGAGAAAGATGCCATTACCAATTGATGGGTCTCTTCTTCAACCTCACATCCAGGTCACATGAATTCTTCAGGGCCCATGCCCCAAGTAAGTAGGTAAATCATTTTTGATTCCCTGCATTTTGCATATTGATTACTCATACTAGTTTATATGCATTTCATTTTCATTCTACTCTACTTGCATATTGATTTCATGCTTAGTTTAGAATTTTTTGAAAAAATGTAAAAATTTTCTTTTTCTAGCTTAGCTGGTTTGGATTATGATCATATGAAAACAAGGATGAGTAGGCCATCCCACACTTGACAGTTTGATGTTTACTTGCAGGCACAGGTCTACTAGAAGATGCTGCGGTTCTCATGTACTCTACGATGAGCACATGTCCCCAAGTAGGAGCCAGATGTTATCCCCATTTTATGGATAACTAAGGAGATGATGTCTCGAGGCCCTCAGGTTGTAGATATGGAGTGTTGAGAGACGACATGACCAACATTACCCTTTGCACAGATGGAAAACACACTCACCACCACAAATGCTCACAGGTTTATAGATGGCATCAACCTCACCAGTTGGCTTCCAGAAGGCAATGGGCCTTGCTCCATGAGGTACAAGTCAGTATTATGGTGAGCATCATTTCAATATCTAAGCCATTTGATTATTTTGTATCTTAGATTTCTCTAGATTTCATGATATGTGCTTGGACATTATGCCTTTTGCCATGCTTCACCTTGGTGGTTGATATTGTGCCCTAGTAAGTGGTCTTCTTTGGAAATGGGTTTGCTACTAGGAAATCTATTAATGAGCCATCATACCGTTCCCGACCATACTTACCATTTTCCATCATTATTCCCCTCCATTTCCTTATCTCTTGGTATTTTAGGATGTATTGACCCAATAAGGGGTTGTCCCTCATCCTATGGGAATAAGGGACTAAAGGCCCAGAGGGGTTGGTGTTGGGTAAAAGATAAAAGCCTTATATAAACCTTCCATATGCTTCAACCATGGATCACCCACTAAATAAATGAAACACTTATCTTTGAATAAAAAGGGGACCCACAATATAATAAAAAAATGCTTGAAAGGTAGGTTGAAGGATGAGAGGTCTCATCACGGGCCGACCTATCATGTCCATGTATATCTAGTAGTATGACATTGTCATCATTTGGTTAGCAAACCAGGCAAATGAATATCAGTTGCATGGTTGAGAGAAAGGGGGTCTCATCATGAGAAAACCTTCTCATTTCCAATAGGTATTTGTGGGTGACATTTCCACCACCTGGTCACCACGCTATGGCAGTGACCTTCAATCTCTCCTTATGCTATTATGAAAGAAAATATGAAGAAAGAAAGATAAAAGGAAAATGATGGGCTTGGAAAAAGTGCATTGCGGATGAAGGTACCACACACCCTCTACAAAGGCACCCATGGATGAGACACTATGGCCCCTTGTATGTCATGAGCCCTATTCCCATTGAGTCTTGACCCCTACCACCTCATCCACTTTACATGGCTTAGAGAGGGACATCTTGGAATTTCTCCTTGACCTAGGGCAAGATCTACCCAATAGGACACCTCGTCAACTCTCCCATACTTAAGCTTGACAAGTCCCATAGTCTCTTTGAGCTATTAATTGTTTGATACAGTTATCTTTGATGCACATGCTTAGATGGCTTATTTATTGATTGGATCCACTTATCATGATGTTATGAATTGAGATCCTTGGAGGGCGTGTTCATTTGTCTTTGCAAGACCTAGATGGTGGACAGTTTTGGGAGAACAATCCTAGCTTGGGATTCCATGGGGCTACAGGCCCACAGGTTGGATGCCAGGGACCCGCATGCCAGATGAGAGAGAGATGACTTGGACGACCTATCCCACCCATTGCTTGCCAAACATTTTTCCCAGAAGGGGAAAATCGTCCCACTTTTGAGCTTGACGTCATGACCTTGGGGGCTAGGGCATGGTGGTGAGGTTCCACTCTTTGAAACATGGAAATTTTGAGGAGAAGAGAGTCTTCACCATGATACGAATGCCTAAATTCTTGACACGTGGCCTTTGGAGGCCCATCCATGCTTCAACACAAACAACCTCCTCAAAGTGGAAAAACGTCCCCTAAAGGGGTGACGTCCTCCTAAATTAGGGTTTAATTTGTACAAAAAGTGAAATTATAAGTGAATTGTTTAATATTATTGTGTTAAGGGGGAAAGATTAGGGTTTTTGACCCCTAATCTTATGTTTTACTCCTTATTTTGTGGACAAGCTATGTTAGCTAACTTTTGTTTAAATAAAGATCATAATATCTAATTTTGAATCATAAATCTCCCTCTTGTGAGAGACTTGGTCTGAAATTTTTGGCCCCCTTAGCTCTTTTATCTCTTGTGCACTTGTTTTATGGATATTTTATGAATGGTTGATGGAGGAAGGCCTATTGCTATCTTTGTATGATGCTTTCTATCTCTCGTGGTGATTTATCTTTGCATTTCTCTTGATCTTGGTATGGTTTTCTACTATTATTGTATCATTCTTTCAAGTTCAAGTATTTTTGTGATAGGAGATAGGTGGGAAGTATAAGGGCATACACCCCCACCATAGCTTTCATCATTATTATTTGCTTCATCTCATTGATTAAGGGTTTTCTAAGATAAGTATAAGGGCATACACCCTCTTAACTTAAACCCTAGCTTAGAGAAACCTGCCTTGGGAAGTAAAATGGATTACACCCCCAAGGAGGTAGCTTCTCTAAGCTCCTTGTGACTCCATTAACCCAATAATAAATGCACTCGTCATTCATTTGTTACATTGGATAAATAAAATATTGCATTGGGAAAACGTGAATTTTGGTCATTTTTACTTCTTGCAAAGTGGATTGTTATACTTGTGCCTTGGGCACCTCACAACCACTAGGAGGTCCCCATCCAGGGGCTACTTATTGCTGCTGTTACAAAATTTCATCTTCAGCCATTAGGGTTGCAGAAACCCTAACTTTCTTGCTTGAATAACTCTCTTATAAACCATTGGATTTTGCTCAAAGTTTGCACACTTGTTCTCTTTAGTCCAACGCACGTTTTTGAAATGTTTGAGGAGATTTTAGTGGATGATTTTCTTTCTGTAATACATTGAATTTTACAGCCATAAGGCTGATATAATTTGCTGCAGACAAGTTCTTACAACAACCTTATCTTTTGTGCTAAAGAGTATTGGTTTTTCATTTTGAGTTTAGCTAGTCATTTACTAGTTTTTCTCTTGGACTTTCTACTCGATCTTTAGCATTTATTGAGCAACTTATAGTACTTTTTATTGCTGAAATATATTGTTATCTATTGCTTCAAATTAGGGACAACAAGATTAACTTGCTGATCCAACTAACATATACTATTGAAAAGTGTATTTTCTTGTGTCTCGGGCAAGTACAATCATCCAGAGAAGTGTTATACCTGTGGAGTAGCCATTACTCAAGGCATCTCTACCTACCTTTCATTCCTTTTAGAATTTACTTCTAAGGGCTTCATTTCCACTTCCCTCCATATCCATCTCAATCCCCCTAGGGTCACCAGGATCGCCTCCCTAGAGTGACCTAGTCACCCTTGAAGTGCAGGACCTACACCAAGGTGACATTGGGTGTAGGATTCCCAATTTGTAGCACATGTTCCGTGGTTAGGTCGGGCTTTTCCCAACCTACAACTTGCTCTATAACAATAACATAGATGAAAACAAACCTTAAGACCTCTACAAAACTACTATCGTTTCTAAAGAATCATTTTGTTGAACATTAAGACTCCCTCATTGATATCATGGCATATTGGGCCAAGAGCATAGTTCAACTTGTGTAGTTGGGAGAGAAGATATTTTAGTTGGATAGTTGGTAGGAGGAGAGGTTCACTCGAATGATGCTTCAGTTGCACTGAGGGCTGGTAGAGAAGGAGGAGGCATTGGCCAAGCTACATGATGCTATATAATAGGATAAGGATGTAAGGAAATGGTCCATCACGATTGCATAATCTATCACCATGACTGAGACAAGCATGGTAAGATCACCTTCAGAGCTTTCTCAAGAGCATTTTTGTGTTTTTGAAAAACATACTAGAGGTATTGGTTCTAAGCTCTCAAGATATATGGGCTATGATGGTCAAGGGACTGGAAAGACAAGTCAAGGAATCATAAGCCCCATTATAGCTACACCAAGGTTCAAGCATGAAGGTTTAGGTTTCAATGGCACATAGGAAAAGGCCATGATCATCAAGATCACTTTTGTGAAGGTGAAAGATGTTGAAGAGTGTGCATACTCATTAGAAGAGAGAGCATCAATGAATAAATATGGTAGCACACTACGACTCCATTCTTGTTGTGGCGGATGTCGGAAATCACACCAATGTCCGCAATCCTTTTTGTGACTCTTTGCAGTACACCAATGTCATTCACAAGGTTTTTGCATGAACTTAGAAATGATCCCAATTGCAAATGAAACATCTGGTGGTATGGTAGTAGTGAGTCATATAAGACTCCCTACAAACTCTCTATATTTAGTTGCACGCTCAAATTCATTCCCTTCTTTTGATGTTAGATTGGGATTTTGCTCCATTGGAGTAGAGAGAGAATTACAATCAGCCATGCCAAATTTATTCAACAACTCTCCAATGTATTTCTTTTGGGAAATGAATATATACCTTGGATTTTGATCTACTTCAATACCCAAGTTGTAGTGAACATGTCCCAGGTATTTCATTTGAAAACCCTTCTTCAATTCTTTCTTTATGGATGCAATATATGATTCACTTTTTCCTGTTATCAAACATCATTTACATACACCACAAGATATACACAAAATTTTCCAACTTTCTTGACAAACAAAGTTGCATAATCAAGATTAAAATGATTAAAATTGATCTTCAAAATATGTTTAGTTATATTTTCATACCATGCACGAGGTGCTTGCTTTAGGTCATACATAGATTTGATGAGCTTGCATACCTTATGTTCTTGACCCTTCACAAAAAATACTTTTGGTTGAGACATGTAGACATTCTCTTTCAAATCTCCATTTAGGAAAGTTGCCTTCACATCCATGTGATGAATCTTCCACCTATTTTGTGTTTCCAAAGCCAACAATGCACAAATGGTATCTCATTTGTTGTGGGCAGAGGCGGGGGGGCGGGGGGTAAAGTCTCCCCATAGTCTATGCCTTCTTTTTGTGCATATCCTTTTTCCACAAGCCTCACCTTATGCTTGTCAAGTGAGCCATCCAATTTGTACTTGTTCTTGTAGACCCACCTACAACCAATTGGTTTGGTTCCAAATGGAGGATCCACCAACTTCCATGTCCCATTATTGATGAGAGAATCATACTCCTTCTACATAGCTTCTGTCCACACATAATGAGAAACTGATTATTCAAAGGAATTTGGTTCAAAATTAGTAGATAAATTCAACTCACAATGATATGAAACATCCATACCATGATCATCACCTGAATATGAATCATCTACATTACCTCCATCATCTTGTGTTGTTGAACTTTTGGTTCATGTCTTTCCAACCTCATTAGGATGAACACTTTCAAGTGTCTTTATGAGCCACTTTGGACATTTCTGTGATGTTGCTAGTTGCTTAACTAGTTGAGATGGTGTTGCATTCCTATCAAGGTTTTCAAGAATTGTCTTTATGAGTCACTTTGGACATTTTTGTAATGTTCCAAGTTGCTCAACTAGTTGAGATGGTGTTGCATTCCTATCAAGGTTTAACCTTTCAATCCTCTCAATCACATCGTCTAATTGAACTTCCTGTTTTGATGAAGTGGATGGATCTTATACATGAGGGGGAGATGGCACTTCAAAAGAAGATCCAGAGATTGATCCAAGCTAGGGATCCCCCCTTCAAGATGTGGAGTCTCATCATCAAACTCATGATATGTCTTTACATGGGTGAATCTATCTAGATGATCAAACTGTCGCTCAACAATCTTGTCATTCTTGGTAGATTCAAGAAAAATCACATCTTTGGAAAGAATGAACTTCTTATTTACCTCATTGTAAAGATGATATGCCTTGGTGGTATTTGAGTTCCCCAAGAATATGCACTTTCGACTCCTTGCCCAAAGACCCTGAGATGCCTTACAAAAAGAATGTATCCATACCACATTTCATAAGGAGTCTTGTTCCCAAGAGCAGGAGATAGACTTATGTTTCTCACATATACTTTAGAGAACTGGATCAGCATAGAACATCAACTTTACATTCTTGAAAAATAGCATTGAACATGCCATATTCAAAAGTGTCATGTTCATTCTTTATGCTACACCATTATGTTGAAGATTGTATTGATGCTTGATCCCATGTTGGGGAAGATAGCTTTCAAATTCACTAAAAGTATATTCCCCTCCATAACAAAGAGAGTCAATACAAGATCGAGCTTCATTTTCAATTCATAGATGAATTTTTTAAAATGTTTAAAATGTTTGAGATTTTTGTTTCAACAAATAAACCCAACACATCATGGTGTAGTCATCAATAAAAGTCATGATATGTTATTACCAAAGACAATGCAACATGCATGTGGCCACACAAATAAAAGTGTATCAACTCTAGCTTTCTACTCTAAGTGGAATCATGAAAAGGCTTCTTGTTGTGTTTACCAAGGATACATGCCTCACATTGCTTCAAATTCCTTGCAATGATGGGAAAACTAGAAACACCATTTTTCTTCAACATACAAAGAATGTCACAATTGATGTGCCCAAATCTAGCATGCCACAAGGGGTTGGATGACAATGTACCTTCATCATGGTGAGAAAGGTATGTGGAATTCAGTCCTTGTGCACATGTCCCTTTTAGCTTCAACTATTTCTCATCCTCCTATCCAATCATGACAACCATGTTGCTGGAAGACCTCCTTATTTCAATTTTTCCATCAAACATGTGAATAGTATGACCTTGTTGTCGAATGTGCACAAGAGACAACAAGTTCCTCCGCAACTCAAAAAGATATAGAACATCATACACAAATCCAGGCTATTTGAGCATGATGGTGCCAATTCCCGTAGGTTTGAAATTGGAACCATCTACAAAGTTTACTGCACCCCTCTACATTGTCATTCAATTATTCAAAGAAGTCTCTCCGAAAATTCATGTGGAAAGCAACACCAATGTCAAGCAACCAAGCATCTCTCCAAGAAGTAAATGAAGTTTTGGACAAATATTCGTTTATGCCAATATTGCAATGAGCAATAACAAAATGAGCGGGTTCATGAACTTTACCTTTATATTCTTTTCATTTCTTCTATTCTTTGATCTTTTCTCACGGGAACCTACATGTCTTTGTCTCATGTCCATTCTTACCACAATGAATATCAAATCTCTCAGTATAATTGTGCTACCCTCCCTGCCTATGAAATTCTTCTTTCCACATTCTCTCCTCCTACTGCCTCTAGGCTGTCCACCAAAGAAAGCTTGTTCAAATCATAAGATGCCAAATGTTCCAAAATCTGAACTCTGACCAAAAGGACATGGAGTGCTTCCAAATGTTGTGCTTCTCCCAATGTCGGAGTAGATGCTGCACTAAATGATGGAGTCAAAGAGGTGCCAAAATACTAGAGAAGAGGTGCCAAAAGGCCTTAGGCTAAATGGATTAATATTTGCAGCGTTGGTATGCCCAAATGTTGGTTGTTATCCAAATGGATTAGATCTCGGTTTCCCAAATGGGTTACTTGATCCCAACATTGGGCCAACCAAATGTAGGGAATCAAGCAAGCTGTCAAATTCAGAAATCATAGCTTCACCTCTCAGGCCGGGGATCACATTGGAGAAACCACAAGATGGACCCTGCGTTCTATCAAACACTCAACCTGCGCTACATGTGTATGAAGAGGACACCGTGGCAGAGAAAACTAGCATTCTGTCAAGACATATGCAAATGGTCGAATGCCAAATGTCAAGAGATGTTGCAACGGTTGAATGCCAAATGTCGAGAGATATGCAAACGATCGACTTTTGTTCCACAGGTTAGACAAATGTTCTATCAAGAGATATGCCAACGATCGAATTTTGTTCAATAGGTCAGGCCAATGCTCTGTCAAGAGATATTCCAACGGTTGATTCTTGTTTGTTGGAGGAAAAAAACGATGGATTCCTCTCGCAATGTAGTATTAACAGTATATTGGAGAATGCCAACGGTCTTATTAGGTTTAGGTTTTTATCTCTTTACGGTTAACGCGCGAACGAGTAACGTTTTCACCCTTGTCCTGGTCATAGTCGCCTTCTTCTTTCATTCGATTCATCAGCTCCGACTTCGCTTAGAAATACCTGAGAGAGGGGTCCATAATGGTCCGTGATAATTAAGTATAAGAGATTGGCTTTGTTTAACTATTCTATGAAATGGTTTTTTTTGTTGGAACCAGAGGATATAAATTTGTAGGAAATCATTATTTTTTGTTGTTTAAAATCTATTTATGAATATAGAAATGCATTTAACATGCTAAAAAACTCATAAGACACTCGAATTATACAAGAATAATCACTCAAATATATGAATCTAATAATCTATTGCCAGAATTCAGGTAAATGTCCCTAAAAAATATCACTAAAAAATAGTCGTTTCCAGATTTCATATGAAGTAATACATGGGAAAGGGGCCCCGATAGTTCGTGATAATCAAGTATACGAGATTTCATGTGAGGTCATACAGTGAAGAAAAACACCAGCATTAAATGGTGTCCAGATCGGCGTTGCGACTATTGTGTGGAGGTTATTTTGCATGTGGTATTGGGAATGGAAATCAATAGATTATTTGCAATTTTTCGCATAAGTATTGCTGGAATTGTATACAGGGATTTCATCGTCCAATAGACCGTGACATTGTCAAAACAAGGATTTCTATGGTTCTTAATGCCGAATCACGAAATGCTCAAATCATGCCGTTCGATATGTGAATCGTACACTATTTTGGTCTATGAAGAGACCTGATGGAGGTGGAATGCAAGTGCCACATATACTTCTCACCAATAGATCCAACCAAGGAGGAATGGATAATACCAAATTCACCGAGGGACGATTAGTGCGGGCGCAGGATCGAGGAGCCGAAGTTCTCTTTGATTAAAGAGGTACAAGCACAGGTACAAAGATAGGAATTATGGCTGGTGAGATGATGGAGTTATCTAAAAACAACTTTACCAAAGTTATGATAGCATTGAGTAAGGGGTTAAAGATGAATAACTCCATTATATTATATTAAATAGTCAATATAGTCATACATAAATATATGATTTTTGGTTTTATCTTCCCACTTTCTTAGTCATATTTATCTTAAATTAAATATTACAATATACCATAATTCCAAGGATAGATTAGGTATCTAATAGCTTTGGTTATAAACAAACAAAAACAAAATGCTTCATTTTCTCTTAGTTGTATTATTTATGTTCTTTTTTTGGAATGTAAAGTGGTTTTTTCACATAGATGCTTAGTAGAATGATAGTTGTGTGTAAGCATTGTGTTATTCATATTATTGTCTCCAAAAGGATTTTTTACAATGTAGTATGAGGGAGATGTGTAATTCTTTCCGTGTTCTATATGAAGTTGACAAGTGACATTTAAAAAAATATATTAATAACAAAAAATGTTTCAATATTGGCCATAAATAAACTATTTCAATATCCACAAAGAGAGATAGTAATTGAAAGTAAAAAATTTCTTATTTGGTTGATATGTGTTTTCTACTTTTAATGAAGAAGATATGTAATTACTTTAATGATTAACATGGAGTTGACATGTGGCATTTAAAAATATTAATAAGAAAAAAAATAATTTCAATGTGGGCCATAAATATAAAATATTTCAATGTCCACCTATTTTAATATATATAAAGGTACAAAATTTCCTTTTGTGCCCAAAAACACTTTGGACAATGGAGTATAAAAGAGATGTGTAATTCCTTTTGTTCTTAACATGAGGTTGAGAAATGACATTAAAAAATATTTTAATATCCACCTCAAGTAAAATTTTTTATATCAACTTTATAGAGAGAATATGAAAGTAAAAAAATTCTTATTCCACATATAGGTGCTTTCTACTTCACTATTGATCCAGATTTTATGAGCATAACGAAATGACTACAGATTATTAACAGGTACTTAACACAAAATAACATAGATACAGTAAAATTGGTTTTCTATTCAATAAGGAAATAAGTTGAAACTGTAAAATGCAGCGGAAATAAGCTTGTTGGAATGGTGGCGGCTTATCTCTGAGAAGAGATGTGACAACTGCACTCATTCGCAAGAAGATGATTACAATGAGACTTTGAAGGCCTTTTTACATTAAACAAGAATGCCAAAAACCCTAGACATCCAAAAACCTAACCCTAGGAGATGAAGCGCCAAAACTCACGTGGGCCCCGTTTGGGTAAGTTAGTACATCAACTTCCTAGGGTCGTAACTTTTGCATACGATCTCCGTTTTAGGCGTATGATAGCCTGTTGGAAAGATATCGTCGAGGAGATTCATTTTAGTCACAATATTGAAGGAACTATAATATTGCAAACCTATTTTCCCAAAAAACATTGTTTAGGGCCTCAAAACGGCTTCAGAAGTGAAAACTGCTAAAAATAGTAAATTACCAAAATTGTCAGAAAACTGTTTTGAGCGAGTTGGAAAAGGTGGGTGGCCACCGATATCCACCTGGATCAATCCTCCCTCCTTAGGAATCAATGGTCTCCATTGCGTTGAGGTCTCCCATCAGATGAACAAATTTTTGCTAAATTTGGCCTCGGGTGAGCCACTTGCCTTGGTGCAGGAGCTGCCCTACTTTGACGACTCGATAAAGATGGATCCTTTGCTGTCGAGTGCCCTTGATTTGTGTGTCCATAATCTGATCATTGGATGCCTGTTGTATGCAGTCGAGGTTGATCTCTGTTGGTGTCATCTTTTCTGCTACTTATGAGGTGTCCAATAATGGTGGGAAATAAGGGCGAAGGAGATCCGCATTGAACACTGGGTGCAGGCCAAGGAAAGGAGGAATGTTGAGCCGAAAATCATTATCCCCCACGGCCTTGGTGATGGTGTACGACCCGTAACAGAGTGGACGAAGCTTCCGATGGGGTCCTGCAAGGGGTTCTTTCTGCAAGTGCAACCAAACTTTGTCACCCACCTGAAACTTATGTGGCACCTGATGTTGATCATGGCGTTGTTTGTACTTTTCATTGGACTTCGTTAAGATATCCTTAAACTGTTGGTGGATGTGTTGGATCCGCTCAATGAACCGGGTGGCTTTGTTAGATTCAGTAGGAGCAGGAGATGAGTTGGTTGAGGTGACCGCAAGGGGAAATGCAACACCTATGGGACCCAATGGTTGGAATCCCAACCCCATCTAAAAGGAGATGTGGTCGGTTGAGCTATGCAGGGCTCGGTTTTAGCTATGCTTGACATAGGGAAGGCTCTCATCCCATGTGCTAGGGTGCTTTGAATTATACATGCGAAGGATATGCATAATCATTCTATTTATGAACTCAGTTTGGCCATCTGTCTGGGGGTGGAAGGCCATGGATTTGGTGAGCTTGGTATCCAACAGTGACCAAAGGCTCGACTAGAATGTGTTGAGAAATCGACTGTCCCAATCTCAAACAATGTTTTGTGGGATTCCAAAATGTACCTAGACTCGTTCAAAGAAGAGCTTGGCCGTGGCCTTTGCTGTGATGTTCTTCTTGCAGGCAACCAAAATCGCCATCTTAGAAAAGTGATCAACAACCACAAAAGCACAGTCATTTCCCCACTTGGTGGATGAGAGGCCTAGCATGTAGTCCATTGAGATGGATTCCCATGGCCTGTCAGGAGTAGTAAGAGGGGTGTACATGCCCTATTTCTTAGTGGTCGGTTTGGCAATAGCGCGGGCAGTGCAGGACCTAATATACTCTCTCACCTCCTGTCGAAGTTTCGGGCAGTAGAAATGTTTCTGTAGCATCGCCATTGTCTTTTCGACACCGAAGTGTCTAGATTAGCTTTGCTCGCTCACTTGAGGGAACACAAGTATGACCCAAACGACACAAAAACCCATCCTGAAGATGGAAATTATCGACAACTGCGTTTGCCCCCAACATTTGGTAGGTGGTGGCGAAATCGGGGTCTATCTCATAGAGTTGGGGCCATCAAAGGTCTCATGGCCGCAAAAGTCTAGCACCGTGGTGAGTGCCGTGACTGGTGGTCTGCTGAGGCAATCAACGATGCGATTGATACTTCCTGTTTTATACTTGATGTTGAGGTGGAATTGCTGCAAGTATGTGGACTACTTTTGATGGTGGTCATTCTGCAATTTTCCTTGTGTCTGCATGAACTGCAATGGCTTATGATCAGTGTGGATGACTGTCTCCTTCCCAAGAATGTAATGTCTCCACTGGTGGCAGGCTTGCACAATGGAGTACATTTCTTTGTCGTAAGTAGGGTACTTACAAACAACATCTCATAGTGTCTCAGTATGATAGGCCACAAGGTGACCATGCTGAGTGAGAACGACACCCACAACATATTCTGAAGCATCTGTCTCGATCTCAAAGGGTTGTTGCAGGTATGGTAGTGAAAGTACTGGGGATGAGCACAAGCACTACTTCAAATCATCGAACGCTTATTGTTGGGACCGACCCCACGTAAATTTTGCCTTACCACCACCCCTAGTTATTTTGCTGAGGGCCCATACAATATGGGAGAATCCCAACACGAACCTGCGGTAGAAGTTGGCAAGGCCCAAGAAGCTTCGAAGCTCAGTGAGTGTGGTTGGGGCTGACCAGTCACATTTGACTTGGATCTTGGCTAGATCCACATGTACGCCATGCTGATCAACGATGTAGCCCAGGTAATGGACCCTGTCCATGCCGAAGGAGCATTTTTCCAAGTTGGCATATAGCTTGTGCTGTCGCAGGGTGTGCATAACCTGTTGAATATGCTGCAAGTGTTCGGCCCAAGTCTTGCTATAAATGAGAATGTCATCCAGATACACCACCACAAAATTGATGGTGAATGGTCGCAGGATATTGTCCATCATCCTCATGAAAGTGGCTGGATCATTTGTCAAACCAAAGGGCATGACCAACCATTCAAAAAGGCCTTCCTTTGACTTGAAGGCGGTCTTCCATACATCTGTTTGTTCTATCAGGACCTGGTGGTAGCCAGACTTCAAATCAATCTTGCTGAAGTATTTGGCCCCCATGAGTTGATCAAGGAGGTCGTTGATTCAGGGAATCAGGTACCGGTTTTTACTGTGATTTTATTCAGACCCCGGTAATCAATGCAGAGTCTCCAGGTTCCATCTTTCTTTTGTACCAACATGATTGGGCTCCTGCGAGGTGATGAGCTGGGACAGATCTACCCCTTGTGGAGCAGTTCTTGGATCGTTCGCTTGATCTCCTCATTCTCTAATAGAGAGCGGTGATAGACTGGTCCATTGGGTAGCGATGCACCGGGGGTCATATCGATGGGGTGCTTGACCTAGCAGTGCAACGGTACCTCGGTAGGTGAGGAGAAGATATCTGAGTATTCTTCCACGACCTTATTTACTTGCTTCTACTATGTGGAGAGGTCGGTCGCAGAGACCCTGGATGTGGCTGTGATATTTCGCTTATTCTGAGAGCAAATCACGAAGAAAACAAACTTCCCTGTCTGAGAGATGACCTTCCTGCATTGCTTAACAGAGATCAAGGAAATAACACTAGGTGGGACTGCCTCGGGAATCCTATAAAATTCCCTATTCAAAGTAATAATAACATTACGAGGCCTAGACTCATATACAACATGACGTTTCCATAAATAAGGTTGGCCCAAAATAACATCACAAACTTCGAGAGGAGCAACATCACACAATACCTCATCTTTGAAGGGCTTGATGCCGTACGATAGTCGAAACTGTTGGTTGATGCAAAGATCGCTTCCTTGGCAGAGCCATCCAATGGTGTAGGGTTGTGGGTGTGGCGTTGTCAGCAGGGCCAACCGCTTGACGACCTCTACTGAGATGAGGTTCTTCTGGCTACCGCTATCAACAATGAAGTGCAGCGGGGTGCCTTTTACCCACATCTATGAATGAAAGAGGTACTCTCCTTCTTCTGGCTCGTCTGGTTCACCAGGCTAGAGCTTGGTGGTAGCAATGGTGGCACTGGGTTCTATGTCAATGATCCGTCTTCCCCTTTCTGGTTCTGGCTCAGAGTCAGAACCCACATCTGATTCAGAGGCTTTCACTTTGGCCACCAGTGACTGCTTTGAGTGGTAGTCAGCAGTGTTATGCCAAGGGCTCTTATGGAAGTAGCACCACTTCCCAATATCTTTCTTTGTCTTTCCAGTGTCCTTCTTTGCTTGCGGCTTGGACTAGTTGTCCTGACACTGTCCATATTTGCTCTGTACTTTTTTCTGTGGGTTGGGGCCGCCCTTTCCTGGATTTTGTTTTGAGGGGTTCCCAGGCCCAAATTATTGTGTCTTTTGTTTGAGCTTCTGCTCGATTTTGATGACATATCGGTAGGCCGCGCCCAAGGATGAGATGTCTAGAAATTTCATTTCGGTCTAGATGTATCTATGCAGAGCACCACGATACTTAAGCACCAGATGTCACTCCGAATCTTTGATACCCAAATTGATGCACAAGGTATGGAGGATATTTGTGAAGTCTGGCACTGCTTGGTCTCTTTCTTGCCGCAGTGTGGTCCATTTGGTATACAAGTCGTTGTAACTTCCGACAGGGTAGTATTGTTCCTTAATAACATCCCTGAAGGATTCCCAGGTGGTCGTGACTGTAAATAATGAGGGTTCCTCTGTTTCCTTTTTCTCACAGAAGGTTTCTCACCAATATTTGACATGGAGAACGACTTTGAGGAACGCAAAAACAATCTTTTCTCTATTCTAAAAGTTATGGACAGAAAAATACCCTAGGGTCGTAACTTTTGAATACGATCTCCGTTTTAGGCGTGTGATAGCCCGTTGGAAAGGTATCATCGAGGAGATTCATTTTAGGTGCAATAAAAAATGAACTTCCATATTAGAAACCCGTTTTCCCAAAAAACATTCTTTAGGGCCTCAAAACAGCTCTAGAAGTGAAAACTACTAAAAATAGTAAATTACCAAAATTGCCAGAAAGCTACTTTGAGCCAATTGGAAAAGGTGGGTGGCCACCGATATCCACTTGGATCAACCATACTAGGGGAGACGTGTAATTCCTTTAATGCTTAATATGGATTTAACACATGTCATTTAAAAAAATATTAATAACAAGTAAAATATTTCAATATCAACTTTATATACATTTGAATGGTGCATTGAGTCCAAGGGAGATGTGCAATTCATTTTGTGCCAAACATGGAGTTGATATATATATATATATTCGAAAAAAGGGTTTTCATTTCGAGAAATTTGATGCTTCTTCACGCATGATAGATCCAAAATTAAAATGGATCTACGCTAGTGGTTAAACATTTGAATGGTGGGTTGAGTATGAGGGAGATGCACAATTCCTTCCTTGCTCAACTTGAAGTTGAAAGGTGGTATATATATATAACCAGAGTGGATCCATCTTAACTTCAAATCTATTATGTGTCCAGAGGCATCAAACCTTTATAGATGCAAACATTTCCTCAAGTTTTATACTCTAAAAGATATTTGCATATCTAGGAATTTGATGCCTCTCGGCACATAATAGATCCAAAGTTAAAGATGGATCTAAGTTGGTATTGTACAATTTCCTTTTATTGCACCAATATGTTTGTCTAATTTTCAATTTCATTTTTGTTTTTGTATTATCTCAAGTAAATTGTCACACTACAATTTAATGACAGTGTATGTAAGTTGAGCTTATTGTAGTCTCAAGGGGTAACTTATTTGGTTAAACAATCCATACAAGACATGTTGTTCACAATGAGATCATAAGTCACATATTCAAATTTGATGAGTCTTTAGAGGTTACCAACTACTATTGTGGTTAGCAATTGTGATCGGATATCTAAATACCTCCTCTCTGAAGAGGAATAGATCTTGGGAAATTTTCTTATAAAAATGATTGAACTCATTATTATAATTACATTAAATCTACTAATACATTTATAGATCAAATTATATAATTCAACCTCTTATTATATCATAAATGTGTTTCAACATATGTTTAAAAAAATTTGCTTACAAATATTGTTTGAGAGAAAACTTCTTAGAAATTTATAGATTCAAAAGTAATGTGATTTTCTTTTATGAAATTCTTGTAATTTTAAAAGTAGAAATGACATATTATTCATGTGTGATTAAATGGTCGTTGTAATATTATAACAAGTGAAATTAGCAGCAAAACTAGACTAAAAGTAAAATAAAAGTAACATTGGCTACTCTATATCTTTAAAAGTTGAAGTAGAATTGAACAAATTCAAGTGTTAGTAATTATTGATAATATCACAAACGTAAATTAAATTTTTCAAAAAGTTTTTAAAATAAATAAATTGATGGATAAAAAATGTGACATATTAATCCTATACATATATTCCAAAATGATGATGATGATGATGATGATGATTAACGTCCACTAAGACCTAATTGGTCTATCGGACCTTAAGAGGGTAAGTGATTACTTGTGATTCTTTAGAATTTTGTTTCTGTACTCGAAAAACATTAAGAGAAGCTTTCCAAGATCACCATACTTTTGTTGAGTTAAGAGGTTAGGAAGGTTGGTAGTGT
>ML801800.1:8751-77163 GCA_009831015.1 Picea engelmannii
GTTTACAGCGGTATATCTCACAGTGATAGTGTGACAGTGGTTCCATTATTCTACTTCTACTTCAGTGTGGTAGGACGGGGCAAGGACATGTGGTTGTATCCACCTTCTGGTTGTAGCCGAAGAACATTGGGGGTTGTAGCCTCCTCCTGGTTGTAGCCAAAGAATTGGGAGTTGGAGCTTCCCTCAGGTTGTAGCTTGAGAAACTAGGGGGTTGGAGCCTCCTTCCAGTTGTAGCTGGAAAACAAAGGAAGTTGGTGCTTCCAATGAATGTAATTCTTCAAGACATATAAGAAAAAGCATTTCGTGCTTTCCTCCCGATTTGGGTTTCCACATAAAACACTGGTGTATTGTGTATGTGTGTGATTGTTTATTTCTTACTACTCATTATTGGATAATAATTCTACATTGATATAACATTTGAAGAAAAAGGATTATAATTATGCTATTACTGATTCACCCCCCCTCTCAGTAATCCAACACTATCCTTAATAAACTTGATAATCTCAAAATCTTCTTTTGTCGAAGTTCCATTGACATTCATATATATCTGAGTGAGCCTTCCACATAGGTTCACCAGTATCCCTCTGAATAGTCCTATTCCTCCTAGTGAAGGGGTCATATTAGGCTTCCCTATGGCTTCCCAAGTTCTTTCTGGCATAATGTTCACTGGTGTTTCTTCATCAAGGACATAGTCAATGTTGAAGTCTCATATTCTTGCTTCAATGCATTCTTTTTCTTTAAAGATCTCTGGTAGCCTAACATGTCGATGATCGTTCAAGGTGTCTTTCATCTGCAGCAATACCTTCTCTGATTCTTGTTGGGGTTCTACTATTTCTGGATCTGCCTTAGGGTTTTCTTCATTCAGATTCATTCTTTTGATCTTAGCAATCATTCTAGGGAAATCTAATACTTCATGGTCCAAATCTTTGCAACAAAGACAACTAGGTCTTCCAACATTTAATCCTCTCTTCCTTTTAAATCATCCCCAACTTATTCTATACTGCGTACTAGGATCATGGTAGCTAGTCTGCAAAAAACTCTTTCTAGGATCTTGCATCCATTTGTTAGTCCAAACATTATTTCTATGCATATGTATAACATATCTATCACTATTCTTATCATATCTATTCATATCAAGCTTTCTTTCATTTATAAGAGCCCTAGTTTTCAAGCCAGGACATAATCTATCAAACATACCTAGATCCATACTCTAGAAACAAAAAATTTCACTTATTTTACTTCTATAGTGCACAAAGCTTCCAGATCTAAGACCTTTTAACTATTCTTACCTTTATTAGAGCACATAGTTTATAGATCTTACTTCTTTTCTGCAGATCTGACCTCTCTTCCTAAGAAACTTCCACTTTTACCTTTCTTAGAGCACAAAGCATTCAGATCTCGTTTCTTTTCTTCAGATCTGTCCTTCCTTTCTTTAGCACAGAGATTTTTAGATCAAGTGGATTACTGCACACTAGGGCACATATCCATGCACAGAGCTTCCATAGTTTCATGATGAATCTCTGCACAAAGATTCTTCTTCCTCAATTCCCAGCAATCACAGTTTCACGTCCCGACAATGGAACCATTTGTTGGCATAGGGGTAGACCAAGGGTTCAACGCTACAAGAGCGCACCAACAAAACCCTAACTACCGACCCTTTCGGCAACACCTGCAAAGAAGATGAAGTCTCACATGAGGTATAGGTAGGGGTGGTTAGAGGACTCGAATGTCTACAACCTTAGCTGGGACACAGATCTGTGATTATATCGCTTATAGAAAACTTAGCATTGATTATTCATCAATATCCAGTCCTTATTATACTTTGCAGATAACACAGAGCTTTGTAGTAGTCACTTAGATCTAAGGTAACTTATCACTTAACAACAGTAAACAGGTCATATCCAATATTTCAGCACTAAGTATCTTCATACATATCAGATCTACTATGCATACCTATCTAATAAGCACAAAGAATAAATATATCCATATAAATATATCAAATCACATAGAAAAAAGTAGAGATAAGCACAACAAGTTAAGGCACAAAGCATAACACATAGATTTATGTGGTTCACCCCCACCCTTGGGCTACGTCCACCAACTCTTCTTCTATATTATCATTGGCCAATCGGTTACAAGCACAAAGCCCTAGGAACCCTTACTTCACACAAAACAAAAGATCTGTGCAGCCTGCTAGATCCTTCTTCCTTGCATTTCATCACAAAGCCTTCTATGTCTTCACCCAGGGACTTGCACTAAGCTCTACAAGTCTATACAGAATGCACAAATATCTCGATCACACAGATCCCTTCTTGGCACTTAGCCTATATCACATTGATACAATACAATCCTTCATTTTCTACTAGATGCCTATATGTCTATTTATACATACAAAATGGGCCTAAGCATGGGTAAACCCACGGGCCGACATCTCTTTCCCATTACATATTCCCAAAACCCAAAAAGGGACCCAAAAGTGGGTTGAGATCCCTTGATCTCTTCTTCGTCTGGCGCTCCATCTTCAATAGGCTGTCGAAGTCCCAAAAATGGTCAAATATGACCAAGTAACTTCAAAACTTGGTCAAGGGCCAACAAGGCATAAGAGAAAGGAAGGAAGACAGAGGATCCCTGAGTGGTGGGGGAGAATAATTGGCGATTGTAGGTGGTCTTGGGCGGCTATAGGTAAGAAATTGTATGGGTCCCCTCACAAGAAATGTCAAAAGGAGATGGAATTATACTCCCTTTAAACCACCTCCCTTGCACGTTTGTAATCAAGAATAAAGAAAAATAGATAGTGAAACTATTGGAATAGGATAAAGAGGAGAAGAAAGAGTAGAAGAAGATAGAGGAGAAGAGACTAGTGTAGAAAAAGGAAAAGTTAGTGTTACTTCATCCAGTAGAGTATCAGTGTTGAGAACCCCGACACCTAGTAGTCAGGTAGGAGGAGTTGGTTTGAGAGTAATGATGGAAAATTTGTATAACACCCTAAGTCTACCTATGTTCCATGGAATGGGTACGGATGATGTGGAAAAAAATTAGTTCACATGCAAAGAAATATGGTTTGTGAATATGATCAAAGAAGAAGCGACAAATATTATGTTGTTGGAAACTACCTTCAGGGACCGAGCCTTGACATGGGACATAAAATACAAGTCCAATGCCCCAACAGGACAGACAAGGTCTTTGAAAAATATCAAGAGGTATTTACTAAAGGAATTTCAAAATCCCAAGTATGAATATCAGTGTGTTACTAATATCAAGGAGATTAAGAAACAACAAGGAGAAACCGTGTGGGAATATGACCAAAGGTTTAAGAGTTTTTTGGATAGGATGAAATTCTAGATTTAGGATGTACAACATAGAGAATGTTTTATTGCAAGGGTGCATCCCCATATATGAGTCCCTCTCACCTAACAGAAGGTGACGATGCTAGCATAGGCAGTAGAGATTGTGATGCACTTGGAGGCCACGCTTAGAGGGGTCGAGACATCGACAAGATTGGAATAGGTGCAGTTGCAACTTGCCAATCTGATGATGAAATTGTAGGATATGTCTAACAAAAAAGTTGTGAACGAGCACGTATGGTGTACTGCATCTCAATTTGAGGGGCATTGTAGGGATGCATTCCCTGTACTTCTGAATTATTTGGCAATAGGTGCAACGAGTCCAATCACATATGGATAGATAGAATGGTGTGAGATATGCCGACAATGGGTCCATGTACCACCTCACTTCCCATATTTGTAGAATTATCAAAATATGCATCATACTCCATTATGTGATTTTTGTGAATCCATGGGACATGATGTCAATAACTGATGGTCACTCCAATTGATGCAAGACAATACACCCAACTCATTCTAGGTATAGGAAGAATAGAAGGGTGGTGATCATGGTGGTGATGAAAGAGGAAAATACTAAGGAGGTCTCATAGGTGGATATGGGCATGGTTGTGGCGGAGGATATCGTGGAGGGGGAGGCAAAGCCCCCACTTGTTTCAATTGTCAATAAATTAGTCATGTATCAAGGTTTTGTACCAAACCACATGTGCTTTGTGCATACTTATACAGTTCCAATCATGTCAGAAAGGACTTCCCTGAATTAATGAAGAAGTGGGAAGAAAATAAGACACATTTCAATATGGTGCATGTGGAGCCACACAAAAATAAGAATAAAGATGTGGAATTTGATGTATGGGTAGTAACGTGAGGAGGAGAAAAAGATAAGAGTGGAATTTGAGCATGGTGAGAGATTGATTTAGAATTTTTAAGGGAATATGAGGAAGGAAACATATCCCCCTCCTAAATCTGATGTTTCCCAACAAAAACAGATTCTTCATGACATGTAGAGAGATATTGAAGAAGAAAGACTGCGCAAAGAATTGTAGTGCGTGGAAAAAATATCCATAGAGGAGGATTAGACCCATGAAGAAGTACAAATAGTGACACAAAGGTTGTTTGAGGAGGCCCAAATCCATGAAGAGGTATAGAGGGTGACCTAGAGGTCGCTGGAGGAGGCCCATGCCAAGGAAGAGCTCCAACGCATGACACAAATATCGTTGGAAAAAGATCGTTTGTGTGAGGAGATATAGTGTGCAACACATATGTCAAAGGAAGAAGAGCGTATAAGAGAAGAGTTGTGATGAACTGAGCAAAGATCACTTGAAGAGTAGTGTCTAGAGGAATTGCAGTGTGCAATGTGCAATGAAGCATTGCACAACTTGGGGTGCGAGAGAAACATCGAGGATAAAGTAATTTCTTACGTTGTTGTTTAAGATCGCTCAATGATATTGAGGTTGCAAAGAAGTTAATGCAGATGTTAGCCACTTTTATTGGGAAGGAGATGACGCATAGGAATATATCAACTCCCCTACCAGAAAGAGATCTATTCAAAGTTAGTAAGAAAAAGCACATGGTGCACGAATTCAAGATGACAACGAAGCTTGGTGGATATGACATGGATGGAATCATGTTGGATGTGGGTTCCGATGTGAATATTCTTCTGAAGATGTCCTGGGAGGTGATGGGTAAACCAAAATTGGTTTGGTCTCCCATCCATATGTGATTGGAAAACCAATACAAGATCTACCCCATAGGTCATCTAGATCAAGTGGAAGTGAATATAGAAGGGGTAAAGAAAAAAGGTTGACTTTGAGGTCATAGAGATTATGGATGAATCTGAACCATGCCTTGCCTTGCTTGGAATCACCTAGGCCTTTGATAACAATTTAGTGATAAATTTGAAGAAGACACATATGTCATTTGAGACAGACACCCTGCGCATAGTCGCACCACTAGATACAAATGAAGGAAACAAATACAACGAGCCAATGGATGAGGATGCACAAAGTTATGTTATTGAAAAAAATTATAATATTAATAGGTATAGGGAGGATTACATTAACCCGCACCATAGATGGAGAGATGATTTGGAAAAGTGTGAAGTCCTATGATACCAACTCAGAAGAAGCCATGGAAAGGTGGAAAAAAAAGCTATATGAAGTTTCGACAAGGAGGTGCGTGCATATATCCATAGAAGTGTGTGAGGAAGAGTTTGGATCCTATCAGTACGATGGGTCAGAACTGGTGGACACACTTATATCCTAGATATAACAAGTTCCCAAAAAACACTAGGCATGCTCCCTCGATATTGTGCTCATATGAATACCAATGCGATGTTGGGAAACACATCAAGAAACTTATCAAGAATGGGTAGTAGTCAAAGAATATATGTGGAAAATATTCAGATAGGGGATATATATATATCTATCGATATACATGGCCTTACAAAGGGAAATGGATATCTAATAAGTGGTGCAACACGTTTAGTCACTATATGAATTCTCGATGTGTACTTCCAAAGAAACATCCAATAACCTCAAGACTCTAGTCCTTCACTATACAAATAACAAGGTTGTGTGCATAGGGATTGCACATAGTTACCCCATCAAGACTCACTGAAGAAACTTTCCCTACACTTCTCTTCCCCAACCCCTTAGAAAACAAACGAGTTGGGAAGCATAACAGAGGAACTTCTTAACCAATGGATATTACCAAAACTAGTTGAGCCTAGTACAGTTCCTCCACAGTGAAAAATAATCGGTTACACAATCACCTACCAGGGATTGTTGCATCCAATTAAGCCAAGAAACATACGATACTGGGGAGAGCAAGAACATGCATGGAACCCCCGACGAATACGACTCACACATGTAATACATTGTCTAAGTCATCATCAATTTGTAAATATTTGTCAATGACCATGTATTTGTGATAATGAAATTCAATATGAAAGGTAGTTATACTGTGTCAAATTCAAATAAAATATGCAATGCGGGCTCATTAATGCCGCTGAAAAGAGGAAAAATTGTCTGATTCAGAATAAAGGAGCAGTTAATTATATGGACTGGTGGAAATCTCCCTATTAAATATTTAATGATTCATCACCGTTGATCTAGATGGATGTTGGTGGCCTCCCACCTATTCCAACTGGCTCATTTTGGCAGTTTTTTCCTAGTTTTTGAGTCCCTGACTTCCGGGGTCATTTTGAGGCCCTAAAAAATGTTTTTATTGCTCACCACATTTAAAATGTAGACAAATTTAAAGTCCGATTGCAACATGTGTAGTACTCGGATAAAACTTTCCAATGGGCTATCATGCGACTAAAACATAGATTGTATGCAAAAGTTACAACCCTGGGAAGTTTATGTACTAACTTACCCAAACGGGGCTCACATGACTTTTGGCGCTTCATCTCCTAGGGTTAGGTTTTTGCATGTGTAGGGTTTTTGAAATTCCTTTTTATTATAAAAAGGCCTTTAGAGCCTCATTGTAATCATCTTCTTGCGAATGAGCACAACCATCCCATCTCTTCTCAGAGATAAGTTGTCACCATTCTAGCAAGATTTTTTTCTGTTGCATTTTACAGTTTCAACTTATTTCTTTATTGAATAGAAACCAATTTTACTGTATATATGTTATTATGTGTTAAGAATATTTTGATAATAATCTGTATTCATTTCGTTCTTCTCATAAAATCCATATCCATGGTATCAGAGCGGTCTTTTCCTTGTCGTTATTAATGCATGTCCCCAACGAGGTCAGGGTACAAAGAATTGGGTCTCGAGCTTTTTTCTCTTGAGGAAAAAAGCTCTTGCATGCCTAAGAGACCTTTCATGGCAAGAGAAAAGAAAGATGATGGGAGAGGAGATTGTTGGAAAACTAAGAGGGAGGGGTGAATCATTTTTTACTATGCTTATTCAATTATTCCCACTTTAAAATATTTATAGAACACTCTATGACAATCACAATAATGCAGGGAAGTAAGCAATAAAATATTCAACATCAATCACACACATGAAATATACAGAGATAGATATTTCCTGAGGAAACCCATAAAGGGAAAAACCTCTTATTCTTGATATGATAAGTAATATTTATACATTATCATTCTTATGAGCTCCAACTCCTCTTGAGGCTACAACCTCTATTTGACAAGATGCAAGTTGCTGAGAGCACCAACTCTCTAGTTTCTCTAGCACCCACTAGAAGGAAGCACCAACTCCCTGATTTCTATAGAACCTGCTAGAAGGAAGCACCAACTCCCTAAGTGTTCCAGCACCAACTGGATGGAAGCACCAACTTCCAGTCATACATGCACCAACATGTATAACAGAGAACAATAGTTCTCCCTTGCACCACCCTACCACCCTTGTTTTTCTGGATGCAACCATATGGAAGCTACAACCCCCTGTGTTCAAGCACCCACTTGAACTTCTGAGGACAACAGTCCTCCCTAACACCTCCCTACCACCCTGAAATATAAATATTTACTTTTTACAGCTTTATCACAGTGATACAACATTTATCTATGGCTTACCAGTCTCATCATTATTCTTCTACACTGCTCTGCTCTGCTTGCATCAGTGTCTCTCTCCTCACGTCTGATGTTCTTTCTGTTCTCTCTCAGATATGCATTTCTATTCCTTGCTTCTTCTACACTTCATCTCTTGCACACTGCATGCTTCTACCCGCATGAATCACACTCAACAACAACAACCCTCTATTCTTTGTTCTACGTATATTTATGATGCCAAGTCCTCTGCCAGATCATAAACCTAACTCTTCATTGTATCTAGCGATCATGCTGAGTCTGTTCTTCATCAGTGACTATTATGCTGAGACTATTCATCATCAGTGGCCATTCTTGAGGTTCTTTGCCTCTTTCTGGCAGTGCGACCCTTCATCTTCTCTGTTATAGTTGAGCTTATCCTCTCTGTTACAATTATAGACTTCAATGCTTTCCCATCTGTTAATTGTCTCTATAATGAGTCTTCATTCCACTAGTATTTACCTTGAGACTCTTCAGCTCCTCTGGTAGTCACCCTACTCCTCAAATTCTCTGGCAAATGCAATCACTTCATTTTGGCAGTTACTGAGAAAAACTCCATGCGTTCATCCCTTTGGCGCCTTTTCCCTTCCTAAGAAGAACTTCATAGTGGGCACTAGATATTCTTTCTAAGGCCCTTCCTTTCACATGACTACCGGTAGTGACGATATACCTAACCAACAGTCATTTCGTGATTTTTCACTTCACGATGTTGACTGCAAGTCACCTCGATTTTTCCAACTCACAAAAATCCGAGGTGGATCCTAGCAGTGATAGATCCTTCCTTAACCTTCATCATGTGACCATGGTTGTGA
The DNA here is from genome assembly GCA_009831015.1 of Picea engelmannii. Classification (NCBI taxonomy): domain Eukaryota; kingdom Viridiplantae; phylum Streptophyta; class Pinopsida; order Pinales; family Pinaceae; genus Picea; species Picea engelmannii. The sequence goes on from ML801800.1 coordinate 17,454, forward strand.
CCACAGGCCTTACTTCTGAAAATATGCTTGCCATATCAATGGTCCAAATCTCTTTGTGATTTTATGGTTGAGATATCCTTTTCGCGTATCGTGACTTCACGATTCACGATGTCAAATGTTGGCTCACCTCCCTTCTTCTGATTCCCAAACTCGAAATTGCATTAGATCAACGACACATAATCCTTTGTAATCTAACGACCAAGATATTTTCGCAACTTCGCATTTCGTAGATTCAACTGTGAGTTTCCTCGATTCTCCCAACTCATGAAATCCAAAATACTCCATATCAGATCAACGATCGAGATCTCTCCCTTTGATCGACGACTGTGATAAAATCGCGATTTCACCTTTCACGACTTCAAAGGTTAGAGCACCTCCTTTCTTCGACTCTTGATTTCCCAATACCTACTCCAGATCAACGACCCATGATCTTTCATATTTCAACGGTCTAGATCTCTTCTTTGAGAACTTAGAATTCATTCTTCGTCATGCCAAATCAACGATCCACGATGCTCAGTGATCTGATGGTCCAGATCATTTCATGAATTCACATTTCGTGAGTTCCTCCAACTCTCACCTTTGACTCTCCCAGTTCGCGAGTTAGTGAAATGTTGATCTCTCACCATGTGTCCTTCCCAGAATCAATGGTTGGGATTGACTCCACTCTATCCCTTGCAAATATTTTGAAGTTCGATTCTTTGAACTCCCAGATCTGCTACCTCCTGTCAACTTTGACGATGGATGGTTCCGATGACTTCAAAACTTGTCTCATGCAATTTCCTTGGGATCCAACGATTGTTGGTCCACGTACTCAGATCTAACGACTGAGATCTGTTCTCCTCTTCTCTGCTTTCTCATTCCTCCTGTCTAGACTCCGATATGACGACCCAAATCATTCACAGTTCTTGATCCAATGGTATCTATCGTTCCTCCTCCTGATCTTTGGATTTCTCAAAACTATAAGTGTCAAAGGCCATGACCTTTTATCCTTCTGTGAGCATCGATGTATGGTATCTCATCTGCGCGTCTCATAACGCTATCTCTCCTGAGCTTTGGAAATGAAGTTAACCTCAGTCCTGGTGCACACTTGCGCTTTACCTACAACGTGACACTATCTCTTCTGAGCTTCTCAAGCTTTCTCTTCTACGTCTTCCCAAAATACTTGTGGTGCCTGCCTGGCACATTCTGCCTGTAATCATACCATCATTGTTGTTGTTCTTGCTATCAATGATAAACACACTTTTCTTGTAAACATCGTTGCTATTGTTCTTTCCATCAATGACAAGCACACTCTTCCTATAAACTTGCCAACAATCTCCCCCTTTGGCATTGATGGCAACCCTGAAAGGCTGCTCTGTTCTACTTTGACCTCCAACTGTAGCATCTGTACCACTCCTTTTCTCCCCCTTTGAAATCAATGTCAAAGAAAACATTCTCCCCTTGAGTTGTTGCAGTATTGTGTGGAGGTATCATATATTCAACCAATACATACTCCCTCTGACAGGATGGACTCTCTTAGGTTGATAATGGGGTCACGCCCAACTTCTGGCGTAGATACTCAAACTGAGATTTTGCAAGCAGTTTAGTGAAGATATCAACAATATAATCTTTGGATGGAATATAATGCAAAGAAACAACAGTGTTGGTTACCTGTTCCCTCAAGAAGTGATACTTGATGGGTATATGCTTGATCTTGGAGTGAAATACAAGATTCTTTGACACACTGATTGCACTAGTATTATCACAATGAATTGGGATTGGTGCAGTATATTTTACCTCCAAGTTTGCAAGTGTCTGAATCATCCATAATACTTGAGTACAATAAGTGGCAGCTGCAATGTACTTAGCTTCTGTAGTAGATAACGAAATGGAACCTTTCTTCTTGCTCAACCATGATACAAGGGAATCTTCTAAGAAGAATGCATCTCCACTCATTCTTTTCCTTTCATCCACACAGTTAGCCCAATCAACATATGAATAGACTGATAGTGAAATTCTAATTCCTAGGATACCATAGGCCATAGTCCTTTGTTCCTTTCAAGTATCTGAATATTCGTTTGACAACTAACAAATGGATCCATGTAGGTGCATCCTGATACCTTCCTACCATTCCAACAACATGCAATATGTTTGGACGAGATGCTATGATGTACACTAGGATGCCTATCATAGACCTATATGAACTCTTATCAACATCAGGTGAGTCATCATCCTTGCTTAACTTGCATCCAGTGACCACAGGTGTGCTCATAGGTGTGGAATCTTCCATTTGAAACCTTTTCAACATTTCTCTTAGATATTTCTCCTGAGAAAGAAATAATTTTTCACACCTCTGAGTAATTTGCAGACCAAGAAAAAATGATAGTTCCCCTATCATAGACATTTCAAATTCAGACTGCATGGAAGAAGAAAACCATTGTACCAATGAATCATTATTCCTTCCAAAGATGATGCCATATACATATACCAACACAATGAGCAGATCATTACCCTTTGTTTTGATATATATATTCTTGTCAATTGTTCCTCTCTTGAACCCTTTAAGATACTTATCTAGACTGTAATAACAAGCACGAGGAGCTTGTTTCAACCCATATAAGGCTTTCTTCATATTGCAGACAAAGTAAGGGTTATCTGATAGTTGGAAACCCTCTGGTTGTTCCATATAGACTTCTTCTTTTAGATATCCATTTAGAAAAGATGACTTGAAATACATTTGATATACTTTAAACTGTTTATGACAAGCACCGACAAGAAACATTCTAATATCTTCTAATCTTTCTACAGGTGCAAATGTTTCATCAAAATCCAGTCCTTATATTTGAGCATATCCTTTGCAGACCAATCTAGCCTTATTTCTTACAATATTTCCTTTCTCATTCATCTTATTTTTGTAGACCCATTTTGATCCCATTACATTTTTATTTGTTGGCCTAGGAAAGAGTTCCCAAGTGTCACTCTTTTCAATCTGGTCCAGTTCCTCATTCATTGATTTTACCCATTTTACGTCTTTATTGGCTTCATTAAAGTTCTTGGGTTCCACCATGGATATGACGGCCATATTTGATTACTCGATGTCTTTGATTATCCTTCTCCTGGTTTGTACACCTTTTTCATTCTCACCAATTATCTGACTTTCAGGATGATTCTTTTGAGTAATTCTGGAGGAAGAATTTGATGTTGATTGTTGTCTTGAATCTTCTTGTCTGGGTGTCTCTTCTCCATATGATTATTGGACCTGTTCATCTTTAGTTTTATCTATGTCCTCTGTAGTAGACTCAGTATTGCTCACCTCTCTTACCGGGACTCCTTCATCAACCTTTAAATCAATGCAATCAACTAATTTATGCAATCTTTTATTAAAGCATCTATATCCTTTACTATTGGTAGCATATCCTAAGAAGATGCCTTCATTAGCCATGTCATCAATATACTTGCCAAGGTTTTCATTATTATTATTTATGTAGCACTTACTCCCAAAGACTTTGAAGCGTTTGATTGAAGCAGGTATTCCATACCACATTTCATAAGGTGTCTTGTCACTATGTGGTATCATGTGAGATTTGTTAAGAATATGGACTGTTGTGTGTATTTCTTCTACCCAGTAGGTTTGACCAATGTTCTTCTCATTCATCTTTGACCTGCCCATTTTTTGAACTGTTCTATTTTTCCTCTCAACTACTTCATTTTGTTGTGGAGTTCCTGGGATTATGTACTCTCTTGATCCCGTGTTTATCACAGAATTCCTTGAAATCACTTGACATAAATTCTCCTCCTCTATCTGACCTTACTGCCTTTAACCTCTTGCATGTTTGATTATCAATTAAGGCCTTAAATATTTTAAATTTATCAAATGCTTCATCTTTTTCTTTGATAAAATCAACCCAAGTAAGTTTGGAGTAATCATCAATGATCAACATAAAGTAGTTTTCCTTCCTTGTGCCTTCCTGTATTGATGGTACACATAAATCCATATGAACTAATTGGAGTGGTTTCTCTATTGAAGTAGAGCTCTTGGATTTGAACTGTGTCCTGGTTAGCTTTCCTACTTGGCAGGGTTTATACATAGAGTCTTGTGGTTTTGATATTCTTGGAAGATATTTTACTGCCTCAAGATTTTTGAGCTTGATTAAGAGGTCAAGGTTTAGATGTCCAAGTCTCCTATTCCATAACCAACTTTCATCATGTTTTATTAGATGACATTCTTCTTTATCTTCTTTCAACACAGATACATTATTTTTTATCCTTATGCCTTTAGCCACCACTTGTTCTGAGTTTACAGAATTTATATTACAATCCTTGGAAGTGAACACCACTTCACATCCTCTGTCACACATTTGACTTACACTGAGAAAATTATGTTTTATCCCATCTACAAGCAGAACATCTTGGGATTTCCTTTACCATTACTCAAACTCACCATCCCTTTACCCTTGATTTTACCTGGTTCATCACTTCCAAAGGTTACATTTTCTGTATTGCTTTTACTTATAGACAACAAATTATCCTTGTCTCCAGTCATGTGCTTGGAACATCTATTATCTATATACCAGGGGTCTTTTTGTTTTTGAGTTGAAAGTACTAGACCACATTTTTCACTATCTTTCTTTTTCCATGTGCTAGCATTTCTAGCTAAAGGATTTATTCTTGGATCTGCCTTGTACTTTGTCAGATGGCAGTTTGCAGCTTGGTGGCCGAAGTTATGACAGTTATAACATTCGAGCTCATTGTTCAGTAGGTCAAAGTGATTGGTGTTACATTGTCTATTCATTGGCTGCTTAGTTCTATGTTATAAAGATTGTTTACTTCTTGACCTCCTCACTTGAATGTCTCTAAACTTTATTTGACAATTTGCAATCTTACGACCAAAATTAGAAAAGTAAAAATAGTAACCAGGGAAGAAATTTTGGTACCTGAAGGATGGCCTTCTTCTTGGAATTTTTCCCTCCATCTTCTGATCTCTTTGTTTTTTATCAGGGATCATCTTGTCTTTATTATATTTTGGTGACAGAGTAGTCTCATGGTTTGATTGTCTAGTGACTTGGAACTTAATCATCTTTACTGGCTCTTTGCTTTCTGGTTGTTTGCTTCTTGAACCATTTACATACCCTAATCTAGTCTTCAACAATGGATATATCTATTTTCTCAGAATGTCGTTTAGTTCTGCGGTGGCTTTAATGCTTGGAATATTATGGAGATAGAATGTTTTAAACTTCTCCATCTCTTTTATGTTTTTTACTACCTCTTCTTCTAAGGCTTCACATCTTGCCTTCTTTTCTAATAGTTGTTGTTTAAGAATGTCCTCTATTTTCTTTGCCTCTTCTAATTCCACTTTTAGCAGGGCAAAGTCTTCATCAGGTTCTTTATTGTCTTTCTCGAACTGTATCAACAATTTTTTTTTTCTTTTTCTTCTTAGATCCGAGTCTAGCAATTTCTTCTAGAGAACTGATCATTTCTCCTTCCAAGTCAACCACAGATTCTTCATCATCAACATCACTTCCTATGATTTGATTATCATAATCCTCTTTGGCCATAAGAATAAAGTCATTAATCGTATCTTCACAGGAAGAGTCACTATCCGTGTCTTCTGAAGAGTCAACATTGTTTACACATAAACTTTTATTTTTACCAAATCTATTGGGTGTGTACTTATTTTCAACTTCAGAATTATGATCATGTTTCTTGTGTGGACACTTAGATGAAAGTAACCTATATTTCCATAGTTAAAATATTTTAAGGAAAATTTGCCTTGGTACTTTCCTGATCCTTTCTTTAGTCTTCTCACAAATTTTTCTTCAATTTCATCAATCTCAGAATCCCCATTCTTATTTTCTTTAAATGATGCTTCTCTAGAGGTGGGGTTATCTTTAATTATCCTCATTTCATATGTAGACAATGTTCCTAGAAGTTGATCAAAATCCAAATATTTTAGATCATTAAGTTATTCTATAATAGAAACCTTTGGGTTGAACCTATCTAGCAGAGATCTCAAAATTTTCTAAACTAAAGAGGCTTCTTTAATTTTTTCACCAAGTGATTTCATTGCATTTACTAGTTCTTCAACTCTCAGAAAGTACTTCCCAACAATTTCATCCTCTTTCATCTTTAGTTGTTCAAACTGTACTCTATAGGTTTGAAGATTGACATCCTTTACCTTCTCATTGCCTTCATAACTGTTAATGAGTTTGTCCCACATTTCTTTGGCAGTTTCTAAGTGCATAACTTTTATAAATTCTACTTGTGCAAGCCCACTCATAATAGAATTTATAGCCTTAGCATTGAAGCTGAATTCTAACTTGTCATCCTTATTATCTAGTACAATCGGCTTTACATAACTAGTCTCTACCACATCCCAGACATATGAACCTAAAGACATTATGTAGGTTCTCACCCTAACTTTCGATAAGGAAAATTTTATTCCATTGAACAGGGGGGCCTTATTGGTTGAATTTCCTTCATGCCTAGTCATGATTAAGCTCTAGAATCTACCCTTATATAAAAGGAACCCGCTCTGATACCAATCATTGGACAACTAAGAGGGGGAGTGAATCAATTGTAACTATGATTATTCTATTATGCTCACTCTAAACTCTTTACAGAACACTCTATGACAATCACAATAATGCAGGGAAGTAAGCAATAGAATATTCAACATCAATCACACACATGAAATATAAAGAGACAGATATTTCCCGAGGAAACCCATAAAGGGAAAAACATCTTCTTCTTGATATGATAAGTAATCTTTATACATTATCATTCTTATGAGCTCCAACTCCTCTTGAGGATAAAACCTTTATTTTACAAGCCACAACTTGGTGAGAGCACCAACTCTCTAGTTTCTTTAGAACCCACTAGAAGAAATCACCAACTCCATGGTTTCTCTAGAACCCACTAGAAGGAAGCACCAACTCCCTAATGTTCCAGCACCAACTAGATGGAAGCACCAACTTCCAATCACACAGGCACCGACCTATATAACAGAGAACAATAGTTCTCCCTTGCACCACCCTGCCACTCTGGTTTTCTTAGATGCAACCATATGGAAGCTACAACTCCATGTGTTCAAGCACCCACTTAAAATTATGAGGACAACAGTCCTCCCTAACACATCCCTACCACCTTGAAATATAAATATTTTATTTTTACAACTTTATCACAGTGATACATCATTTATCTATGGCTTACTAGTCTGATCACTTTTCTGCTACACTGATCTACTCTTCTTGCATCAATGTCTCTCTCCTCGCATCTACTACGCTTTTTGTTCTTCTCTCGGATATGTGTTTTTGTTCCTTGCTTATTCTATGCTTCAGCTCCTGCACACTGCATTCTTCTACCCGCATGAATCACACTCAATAGCAACAACCCTCTATTCTTTATTCTGCGTATATTTATGATGCCAAGTCCTATGCCAGATCATACACCTAACTCTTCATTGTCTCTAGAGATCATGTTGAGTCTTTTCTTCATCAATGACAGTTATGTTGAGACTATTCATCATCAATGGTCATTCCTGAGGTTCTTTGCCTATTTCTGGCAGTGCGACCCTTTGTCTTCTCTGTTATAGTTGAGCTTATCCTCTCTGTTACAGTTACAAACTTCAACACTTTCCCATCTGTCAAATTTCTCTATGAGTATTCTTCATTCCACTGGTAGTTACCTCGAGACTCTTCGACTCCTCTAGAAGTCACCCTACTTCTCCTCGAATTCTATGGCAGATGAAATCACTTCGTTCTGGAAGTTACTGAGAAAACCTTCGCACGTTCATCCCTTTGGCCCCTTTTCCCTTCTTGAGAAGAAATTCACAGTGGGAACTAGCTCTTCTTTCTAAGCCCCTTCCTTTCACGTGACCATCGACGATGACCATACGCCTAACCAACAATTGTTTCGTGACTTTGCGTTTCACAATGTCGACTGCGAGTCACCTCGATTTTCCCAACTCTAAAAACTCTAAGGTGGAGTCTAGCAATTATAGCTCCTTTCTTAACCTTCATCAATGTGACCATGGCTGTGACCATAGGCCTTACTTCCAAAACTACGCTTTCCAGATCAACGGTCCAGATCTCTCCATGATTCAATGGTTGAGAACTCCTTTTCGTGTTTCGCGACTTCACAATTCGCAATGTCAAAGGTTGGCTCACCTCCATTCTTTCAATTCCCAAACTCACAATTGCATTAGATCAATGGCCAACAATCCTTTGTAATCCGACGACCCAAATATTTTTGCGACTTCATATTTCAAATATTTAGCTACAAGTTGCATTGATTCTCCCAACTCGCGAAATCCGAAATCCTCCATATCAGATCAATGATCGATATCTCTCCCTTTGATCGACGACTGCAATCAAATCACAATTTTTCATTTCGCGACTTCAAAGGTTAGAGCACCTCCTTTCTTTGACTCCCAATTTCCCGATACCTTCTCTATATCAACGACCCACGATCTTCCATATTTCAACGGTCTAGATCTCTTCTTCTAGAACTCGGACTTCATTCTTCATCGTGCTATATCAACGGTCCATGATCCTTAGTGATCTGACGGTCCAGATCATTTCGCGAGTTCCTCCATCTCTCACCTTTGACTCTTCCATTTCGTGAGTCAGCGAAATGTTGATCTCTCGCCACATGTCCTTCCCAGCATCAATGGCTAGGATCGACTCCACTCTATCCGTTGCAAATATTTCGAAGTTTGATTTTTCAAAATCCCAGATCTGTTGCCTCCTGTCAACCCTGATGATGGATGGTTTCGATGACTTTGAAACTTGTATCATGTAATTTCCTTGGGATCCAACAACTGTTGATCCATGTACTAAGATCTAATGGCTGATATATGTTCTCCTCTTCTTTGCCCGCTCATTCCTCCTGTCTGGACTCTGATCTGACGACCTGGATCATTCAAAGTGCTCGATCCAATGATCACTATTGCTCCTCCTCCTGAGCTTTGGCTTTCTCAAACCTCTAAGTGTCAAAGGCCACAACCTTTGATCCTTCTGTGAGCCTTTATGTATGGGATCTCATCTAGGTGTCTTAGAACTCTATCTCTCCTGAGCTTTGGCAATGAAGCTAACCTCAGTCTTGGTGCATACTTGAGCTCTGCGTGCAACTAGACACTATCTCTTCTGAGCTTCTCAAGATTTCTCTTTTGCATCTTCCCAAAAGATTCCTGGTGCCTGCCTAGCACATTATTCCTATAATCATGCCATCGTTGCTATTGTTCTTGCCATCAATGAGAAGCACACTTTTCCTATAAACATCATTGTTGTTGTTCTTGCCATCAATGATAAGCACACTCTTCCTGTAAACTTGCCAACATAGATCCCTTCAAAATGTTGCTCAAGGAAGCCATCACGCAACAAAGGAACGAGATGATGGATAGTTTTGCGCAAATCCTTTGGCATCTACCAATAGGCAACACATATTCCTCAAACGAAATCACCACCCCCTTCAAGTTACAAATCAACTTTGCAACTTCGATATTCCTATATTTGAAGGTCAGATAGATGTAGATGCCATAGAAAAATGGTTGAATATTCTATAAGGGTATTTCTCTGTCCATAACTTCTCAAATAGAGAAAATATTACTTTTGTGCTCCTTAAATTCATTCCCCATGTCAAATATTGGTGGGAAATTTTCAGTGAGAAAAAGGAAACAGAGGTACCCTCATTATTTACATTCGCGGTCACCTAGGAATTCTTCAGGGATGTTATTAAGGAAAAATACTACCCTGTTGGAAGGTATGATGGCATGTACACAAAATGGACCACACTGTGGCAGGAAAGAGACCAAGCAATGCCCACGTTCACAAATATCTTCCATACCTTGCGCACCAAGATGGGTATCAAATATTCTGACGAACATCTGGTGCTCAACTATCACAATGATCTGCATAGATACATCCAGGCCGAAATAGATTTTTTTGACATCTCATCCTTGGGCACGACCTACCAATATACCGTCAAAATCGAGTAGAAGCTCAAACAAAAGACGCGGTAATTTGGGCCTGGGAACACCTCATAGAAAAATCTAGGAAAGGATGGCCCCAAGTCGGAGAACAAATGATAGAGCAAAGATGGACAACCTTAGGAAAACTAGTCTAGGATGCAAGCAAAGAAGGAAACCAAAAACACAAAGAAAGATATCAGGAAGTGGTATGACTTCCATAAGATCCCCTAGCATAACACTGTTGATTTTTGTTCAAAGTAGTCATCGGTGGCTGAGGTGAAAGACTATGAATCGAATTTGGGTTTTCACTTTGAGTCAGAACAAAAAATGGGGAGATGAATCATTGACACAGAACCAAGTGCCACCATTACTACCACCAAGCTCCAACCCAATGAACCAGATGATCTAGAGGAAGGAAAATGCCTTTTTCATTCATAGATGTGGGTGAACGGTACCCTGCTACACTTCATAATTAATAGTGGTAGACAGAATAACCTCATCTCAACATAGGTTGTCAAGCGAATCACCTTGACGACAATGCCGCACCTGCATCCCTACACTATTGGATGGCTCTGCCAAGGAAGTTGCATCCACGTCAACCAACAATGTCACCTATCATATGACATCAAGACCTTCAAAGATGAGGTGTTGTGTGATGTTTCCCCTCTCAAAGTTTGTAATGTTCTTTTGGTCCAACCATATTTATCGAAACGTCATGTTGTATATGAGTCTAGGCCTCACAATGTTACTATTAATTTGAACAAGGAATTGTATAGGATACCCGAGGCAGTCCCACCTAGTGCAATTTCATTGATCTCTTCCAAGCAATGTAGGAAGGTCATCTCTCAGATGGGGAAGATTGTATTCTTCGTGTTTTTCTCTCGGAATGAGACAAAGATCATTGCCACATATAGGGTCTCTTTGTCCAACCTCTCCACACAACATAAGCAAGTGGATAAGGTCATGGAAGAATAATCAGATATATTCTCCTCACCTACCAGGATACCTCTGCATTGTCAGGTCAAGCACCCCATCTATCTAACCCTCGACGCATTACTTCCCAATTGTCCAGTCTACCGTTCCTCTCTGTCAGAGAATGAGGAGATCAAGTGACATATCCAAGAACTTCTCGACAAGGGGAACATATGTCCCATCTCATCACCTTGTGGGAGCCCAATCATGTTGGTACAGAAGAAATATGGAACCCGACGACTCTGCATTGATTACCGACCCCTAAATAAAATCACAGTCAGAAACTGGTACTCGATTCCCAAAATGGATGACCTCCTTGATCAACTCACGGGGACCAAATACTTCAGTAAGATTGATTTGAAGTCTGGCTACCACCAGGTCCTGATAGAGCAAACAGATGTATGGAAGACCGCCTTCAAGTCAAGGGAAGGTATTTTTGAATGGTTGGTCATGCCCTTTGGTTTGAAAAATGCTCCAACCACTCTCATGAGGATGATGGATGATATCCTGTGACCATTCACCAATAATTTTGTAGTGGTGTATCTGGATGACATCCTCATTTACAATAAGACTTGGGAAGAACACTTGCAGCATATTCAATAGGTTTTGCACACCTTGCAACAGCACAAGCTATACGCCAACTTGTAAAAATTCTCCTTCGTCATGGACATGGTCCATTACCTGGGATACATCATTGATAAACATGGTGTATGTGTGGATCCAGCCAAGATCCAAGTCATTCGTGACTGATCATCCCCAACCACACTCACTAAGCTTCAGAGCTTCTTGGGACTTGCCAATTTCTACCACAGGTTTGTGTTGGGATTCTCCCATATTGCATGGGCCCTTAGCAAAGTAACCAGGGGTGGTGGTAAGGAGAAATTTGTGTGGGGATGGTCCCAACAACAAGCGTTCGATGATTCGAAGCATCACTTGTGCTCAACCCCAATACTTTCACTACCGAAACTACAACATCCCTTTGAGATAGAGAGATATGATTCAGATCATGCTGTGGGCACCATTCTCACTCAGCATGGCCATCCTATGGCCTATTGTTGAGTTGAGAAAAAGGTACAAATATTCTCCTTATTAGCATGGTTTATGATATATTCTTGATTGAATTTTCTATTAATTAGAAGTAATTAGGAAAGAAAATGATTAAAAAGTCTTTTAGAAATTTTATTGAATGATATTAGATATTTTATGAAGTTTGGTTTGAATTGTTGTGATTTTATATAAAAAATGGAAAATTGTTGTTACCTCAAGATAATTAAAGAGATCCTAAAGATACATAATCCATTAAAGATCGAAGTAATCCTGCGCAAAGCAGTTTAGAGGAAGATTGACTCTTTATTCTGTAATCTTTATAAATAGTAAAAAAAATCCTGAGGATCTCTCGATCCTCAAGATAAATTAATTTACTCATGTCATTGTAATATATAGAGGATGATGAACAATAGAGAGATATCCAAGAAATTCAATCAAACATTTAGATCTCTAAATTGTTCTGTACAGAAGTCTGTTGTAAATGATTTACCAGTTATGGAATTAATGAAAGCCTTGAGCGTTTTGATCATCTTTGAGTACTGGATTTTTCGTAGAAGTACCTTCTGAAGACCATGGGCCCAGTCGGAAGGAGTTACTATCTCATTTGTAATCATATCAATTCTATTTTAGTTCTGTGATTTAAATTTCTTTGCAATAGTTAAGATAAATTTGTAAGTGTATTGATTCTTTTATGAATTGGTTATGTTGTTCATTTGCAGAAGATAAATTTTTCATTTGAAGATTATCGATTGTTGTTCCATTTACAATTTCTATTAGTTTATCATTTGATAATTCCTTTCATTTTCGCATTTACTGTTCCTTTTATCAAATTCGCATTTGTTATTCCTTTCGTTTAATTTGTATTTGTTGTTCCTTCTTAAATACACAGTAATTCGTTGTTCTTTTCCAGAAGATTAAATAATCATTGATTGATTCATTCATTAAGTTTTTTCATAGATTAAACTTCTACTTCTTAGCTAGATGAATTCAACAAATTGATTAATGTCTTTGATTCATAGTGTGTTATTGATCAGATTACAATTTTGTTCAGTTTTAGAGTTTTTAATGAATGAGTGAAGAACTTGATTATTACACTAATTTAGATAGACTCGGATTTTATTTAATTGAATTATCTACACGATTTCAACCTCTATGACTATCTGCATAGAATTTTCTGACATTCTTGAAAGAAAAGATGAATCCTCGGTTGATAAATTAATGTCAGACTAAGGTTTTTTTTAGGACATCTTTAGAGCCCAACATTTTGGCATCGTTGTCGAACAGAATGTCAAAGGTAGCATAGGTTTCATCTCTGAGGATGAGGTATTGAAAATGTAAGGTACAAACCTACATAGGAAACAAGTTAAATGGTTGTGCCAACACCTACCTTCAACTGATGCATAGAGGTTAAATAGGTTCATAATATTTGTTTCTATGTATATGACTAAGAAGAAAGAACTTGAAAAATTAAAACCCCCACCAAAAACTACAAAATCCCAAGGCTTGGTGCCCCATGGAAGGATCACTTTCATAGACAAAATCATCCGAAAATATGAATCTCAAGCCTCGGTTGGACCTCGAAAAGGTTCTACCGGAATCCCTCAAGCAACAAATTCACCAACTGTAGCTCATGCTGAGGTTCATAGTGGAACTAAAGGGACTGGACAAAGCTTCCAAAATACACATACTCCACTATCCATTCCTTTAGACGAGGGAAAATCTTGTAATTTGAAAGAAGGAGAAGGGGAGACCAGTGGGTTTGTTGAAGCAAACCTACCACCACCTAAACCTAGATCTCTTGGGATTCTGATAGGAGAAGGAACATCTGAAATCCCAAATAGAGGTAGCACGATTAAAGTTACTACGGGACCAAGTAATCAACCATCCTGAATAGAACACCTAGACCAAGAAATCCATGAAGGCTATTGGCATATTTTCGACCAAATGGCACATCAAAATCAACCGTGAACCCAGACTTCCACTTTGGAATATCCTATAATTGATCTGGTTGCTAATGCCCCAATGAAATCCATTCCATTACAGAATCTTCCAACCTTCAACATATTGATCTCAGAGCACACTAACATGTTCTTATTCAAATTGGATGTCTTGTGTAGAGGTTATGATGACACCTCTGAACCCCAGAAACTGAAGCAATTTCCTTCCACTTTGAAAGGAGAAACTTTACGATGGTTTATGGGATTAGGGGGAAGAACTATAAATTCTTGGGATGAAATGAAACAATCCTTCCTTTCAAAATATCAAGACTACTGTAGAACCAGGGATTTAAAGGATGAGATCTTTAAAATGACTGCAAGATAAAATGAAACATTAGAAGAATATGTTGAAAGGTTTCAATATAAATTATAGAAATCACCTTACGGTACATTACTAGGTGAGGTACTTAAAGCCACTCTGATAAAAGGTATGAAGGATGAATGGGTAGAAACATTGAATTTAATGGGAAAAGGTGATATTTATCAATAAACATATGATGACATTGTCCAATTGTGCATCAAGTGTTCACGTGGAAGTACACAAACCATATCGGGAATACAAGCTCCCATAACCAGAAGTGGTAACATTACTAGCGGGGGTGTCACCCGAGCAGAAGTTGGTAATATTATAGAAAATTAAAAAAAAAACATTTTGAGTACTATGAATACACAATTGGATGTTCTACAGGTTAAACAGAAACAGGAAGAAGAGGAGCAATCATTGACCATATTTTTTCCACGATGCATAAGGAAACATGGTTGGAGGGAGTGTCCTTTGGATGTGGTTTGGATTTGTGCCATCCGTGCAAAAGACCATGCAACATAACAATGTCCATCACTCCTAGGACTAAAAGATGTCTTTAAATAATTAGAAGAGAAAACCGAACCAGTATATTTGATGGCTCAGCATCGCCGATTGCAGGTTCGACCCCTAGGTACGCTACAAGATCCTTCCTCTTTATTTTCTGGGAAGTATAATCAACAACATAATTCTGGAAACACATGGCAGGGACAACCATTTTCTAATCCCACCTGGAAGTCCCAACAATATCCCACTGCACCCTAGAAAAATCAAATAGCTACAAATCCCACCTGGCCTAACTCGCAATACCCTACCCCATTTTGGCAGAATTCAAACAATAACCCCTATCCTTCATAGTGGACTAACACCGCTGCCCAAACCCCCAATTGGAATCAAAACTGGCAACGCCCCATGGGAATGACCAATCAACCCATGGGGATGGCTCCTCAAGCTCAACCCACTTTTCAAGCTCCACTTAAACTACACCTAAATCCTCAACCTCAAATACTCCCTCAACTACCATCTCAACCCAACCTGAATCCTAATAATAGACCAACCCATCTCGTGCAAATTGTCAAGAATTTGGAGGGTGAAATCAACTTTCTAGGGTGAAACGAACTCCGGTTGAGATCCAGGAGTATAATTTATCCTGAGGAAAGCGACATTCATCAAACACAGGAGAATGAGAATAATATACAACCAACAATAAAACCATCGACTGTGATCATAACAGAAGAAACAAAACAGGGGTAAAACACAACTGAGCAACAAAATCCTGATGAAATCCCCCCTCCCTCATTTCCTGCGAGGCTGATGATCGAAAAACTAGATGTATATCCTAACTTGGATATCGTCAGGGAACTAAAGAATCTATAAGTTAAAATCCCACTCCTATAGGCTCTGCAAGATATTCCTATTTATGCAAAAACAATTAAAGAAATATGTGGGAAGAAGCCCGTAAGGAAAACTAAAAATCCATCTACTGTTCATGTGGTAGGAACTTTTTCCGATCTTATTCTAGGAAAGCATGAGTCGGTCAAGTACATAGACCCAGGGAATCCTGTGGTAACAGTTCAGATACAAGTTTTTTTTTTTCCAAATACATTGGTAGACTTGTGGGCACCCATCAATATTCTAACCATCGAGATATGTAATGTCTTGGGTATCACCTCCTTCAAACCTACTTCAATTATGTTATAATTTACTGATAGATCAGTGGTTAAACCAATGGGAACATTACAATACATAGCAATCTCGATCGACTCTTGGGAATACCCAATTGATTTCCTAGTTATCAACCCAAGAAGTAGACTCGATGGACACCCATTGATATTGGGACAAACGTGGCTAGCAACAACAGATGCATACATAGGATGTCACACAGGAAACATGGAAATTGCTAGAGGAAATGATACAAATAACCTTATCATGTATCCTCCAGCTAAACCAAGTCTGCCTATTATACATCAGCAGTTGCAACCACCTAGATATCTAGAAGAAAACCTACAATCTCCTCTCACACTAGAAGAAGCTCTTGGGCTCAAAAACCAACTAGAAGATGATGTGATCAATAGCTTCATTAACAACCCAGCCATTATAGGCAATCCAACATGTCAAATGCTAAAAGATGTTTTAGATAATGAAGCATAGGGAGATACTTTGGAAAAATTGATGGAACAACATATCCCCACTATTGTTGTTCATAACAACATTTCAGTTGAAATTGCACTAGGGAGGTTTTTGAATATTAATGCTAATTTGAATGAACAACAACAACAAAAATTGATACATATCCTTTATAAATATCAGTAGGATTTTGCTTGGGAGTATCTTGACATGAAAGGAACTGATCCCCAACTCTATACACATCATATCTATATTGAGAAATATGCCCGACCCATCCAACAACCCCAATTAATATTGAATCATCATCTCAGGGACGTTGTTAAAGAAGAATTACAAAAACTGTTGGATGTAGATTTCATATATCCCATTTCAGACAGCCGATGGATCTCTCCACTGGTAATCGTCCATAAAAAGAATGGGAAGTGGCAAATCTATGTAGACTACAGAGAACTCAATAAAGCCACCCAGAAGGACCACTTTCCCCTACCTTTTATTGATCAGGTCCTTGATACTTTAGAAGGGAAGTAGTTTTTCTCTTTCCTAGATGGTTTTAGCGGTTATAATCAGACTCATATTGCTCCGGAAGACCAGGATAAAACTATATTTACATGTCCCTCGAGTACCTTTGCATATAGATTATTTCCCTTTGGATTATGTAATGCTCCAGCTACATTCCAAAGAGCTATTTTAAGCATATTTTCTGATTTGATTAATGAAGGACTTGAAGTTTACATGGACGATTTCACCCCTTATGGCATTGACTTTGATCAATCCTTAAGCAATCTGGAGAAGGTATTGGAATGATGCATTGCTACTAGGTTATGTTTGAGTCATGAGAAGTCTCATATGATGATGACTGAAGGTGTGGTACTAGGACACTATGTTTCTACATATGGAATCAAGGTAGACCCAACAAAAATAGAGGTAATCCTTAATCTACCTACACCTCATACACAAATTGAGGTACGTAGTTTCCTTGGCTGTGCAAGATATTATAGCAGATTCATAGAAAAGTTTTCAAGAATAGATGAACCTTTACATTCTTTAACTGGTAATGTATAATTTCAGTGGTCAGATAAGTGTGATGTTTCAATTGTAGAGATCAAAAGGTTGGTTTCAACAACACTGGTGTTGAGAGGACCAAACTGGAAATTACCATTTCACATCTCTTCAGATGCATCAGATATCTCCATAGACGATGTCCTTGGACAGAAAGAAGACAAGAAACCTTATGCTATTTATTTTATTAGAAAAAATCTTACTCCTGCTGAATTAAATTACACAGTAACAGAAAAATAATTTTTAGTCGTTATGCATGCTATTAATAAATTTCACCACTATATAACAAGCTATCCAGTTATTTTGTATACTGATCATTTTGCTATTAAATATTTAGCTAACAAACCAATTACTAATGGATGGGTTACTCGGTGGTTATTACTATTACAAGAATTCAACATCACCATCAAGGATCGACCCGGAAGAGAGAATATTGTTGCATATTTGTTGTCTCGCGTGCCCAAAAAAGATAACTCTTTGACAATTGAAGACCAATTTCTAGACGAACACATGTTCAATGTCACTATTAGGACGTCATGGTACACTGATGTGGCGAATTATCTAGAAGCTGGGAAAATACTAGCACACCTGTCATCAAGAGAAAGGAAACTAATCGTTCAATGCAGTGTACAGTACACTTGGATTGGTGGATATCGTTTCCACACAGGGTATGATCTTCAGATACGAAGATGTGTAAGAGATGATGAAATTTACGATGTATTGAAGGCAGGTCATGATGAGACCCGTGGAAGACATTTTGCAGAACACAGAACTGGGCATAAGGTTTTACAAATGGGATACTATTGGCCCTCAATATTCAAAGACACAAAGAAATATGTCCAGGCTTGCGATAGCTGTCAGAGGATGGGTCGACCAGGCCAAGCTGATGAAATGCCCCTACAAGAACAAGTGGTGGCAGAACCTTTTGAGATATGGGCACTAGACTTTGTTGGCCTCTTCAACCCAAAATCAAATCAAAATTCTTATATACTAGTTGCAACAGACTATATGACCAAGTGGGTAGAAGCAGTAGCCTTGCCAAATGCAATTGAGGAATCAGTCATTAAGTTTCTCTTTGAATTGTTTGTACACTATGGATTACCTAGGGAAATAATCACTGACGGAGGGACGCAATTTATAGCACATAAAATCATGGCCACTCTGTGCAATTATCACATTAAACACAGAGTTACCTCCCCATACCACCCACAGGAAAACAGATAAGTGGAAAGTACCAATAAAGTCTTGGAGGAAACTTGACAAGAACAATTTCAACAAATAGTCAAAATTGGGCAGTCGAGCTTCCAAATTCCTTATGGGCCTATCACACAACATGGAGTAACACTACTGGCTACTCTCCTTATCATATGGTCTTTGGAAAAGAACCTATTTTTCCAATTGAATGTGAGATCAAGGATCTAAGAATGGCCCAGGAAATTGGACTGGATCTTACAGAGGCACACACACAATGCTTACAACAACTCAATGAGCTAGATGAAGCATGCATGTTCTCCCTTCAGAGCACAATTTTTATTCAGCAATAGAGAGCTAGCTGGAACGATAAACATATCAAGAAGAAATCCTTCCATAAAGGTGATTGGGTGCTTCTCTATGATTACATATTTCAGGATTTTCCTAGAAAATTGCAGACAAGGTGGCTGGGATCATATGAAATCAATGAAGTTCATGATAACGACACTGCCAATTTAGTTACCATCGACGGGTCTGGTTCTCCTTTTTTGGTAAATGGACATCGGCTACGACTCTATCATTAGCCAATTTCAAAAGAATCCTTTTGTTGAGAAGTAAGTAATGATCCTACTGTTCATATTTTAGCTCGTTGGGAAGGTAACCCGGTAGCTTCAGCTTCATAAAATTGTTGTTTTTGTCAGCACTGTACATATTGTATATAGTTTTCTTTAAGGATTTGATTGAGATTTTAGATTTTTACTTTCTAGGAAAGTCACTTGGGAGAATAAGAACTAGAAGAGATGACTTTAATAAATATAATTAGAACTCTTTTTCGTTCCAAAATTTCAGATTACTCCTGTCTCATTTTTGAAGAATCCATCGAATGCAAACCTTGCTTCACAAAAAAGATGAATATGTTCCGCAACAAAAATTGGGTGATTGCACTAAAAGAATACGCAGTTGTAGTAAATGGAAAATGAATGCATGAATATTCATGGTACCCAGGGTTCAAATTTCCATGGGTACTCATAGCTATCTGGGTAATTCTGTGACATAGGGTTACCATTTTACCTTTAAATAATCCGATGGTTCCTAGTGAAGGGACCATAGAAAGACTTCCTAGGGTTTCCCAAGTGCTTTCTGTCATAATTTTCATCGGTGTTCCCTCATCCAGAGCACAATCAATGTCAAAGTCTCCTATTCTTAATTTGATTTTCTCCTTTCCTTTGAAGATCTCTGACAAACTGACATCCTTATGATCATCTAGGGTTTATTTTATTTTTAGTAACATGATCTCTGATTCTTTCTAGGGTTCTTCCATAATTTTAGTCTCTTTCTCTCCTTCAGAGTTTGCTTGTTCCATATTCAGTTTTTCAATTCTAGCAATCATTCTAGGGCAATCCAATACTTCATGGTCCATAGCTTTACAACAGAGGTATCTAGGGTTTATCCCAGGGCATTCCTTAGCAAGATGTCCTGGTCTTCTACAATTGTAACAAAGAGTTAATCCTCTCTTTCTCGTCCTTGATCCCCAACTCTTCTTGTACTGTGCGCTAGGATCATGATGGCTAGCCTGCAAAAATTTATTTCTAGGACCCTGCATCCATTGGTTAGTCCAAAAGTTCTTTCTATGCATAGGTATAACATATCTTTCACTATTCCTATCAGACCTATTCATATCAAACTTTCTTTTATCTAACAATGCTCTAGTTTTTAGGCTAGGACAAAATCTATCAAGCGTACCTAAATTCATGCTTCAGAAACAAAAAATTTCCACTTATCTTACCTATATAGAGCACAAAAATTTTAGAACAACTTGAACTATTCTTACCTTTACTAGGGGATAAAGCTTACAGATCTTATGTCTTTTCTACGGAAATTTCTACGTTTACCTTTCTTGGCACATAAAGTGTTCATATCTCACTTCATTTCTTCAGTATCAACCTCTTTCTTGCATATCTGACCTCTTTCCTTCAGATCTGACCTTTCTTTCTCGGCACAAAGCTTCCTAGGTCAAGTAGAATACTACACACTAGGGCAACAGATCTACGCACAGAGCTTATTTCGCACAAAGATTTTTATTCCTTAGTTCCCAACAATCATAGTTCCAGGTCGTGGCAATGGACCCATTTGTTGGCACAGGGGCATACCCAGGGTTCAACGCTCAAGAGCGCACCAAAAAAAACCTAACTACCGGCCCTTTTAGCAACACTTGCGAAGCAGATGAAGTCTCACCTGAGGTGGAGGCAGGGGTGGTTGCAGGACTCAAATGTCTACAACCTTAGTTGGGACACTGATTTGTGATTATATCTTTTACATGGCACTTAGCATAGATCATTCATCAATATTTAACCCTTATGGTACTTCGCAGATATCACAGAGCATTGCAGTGAATACTTATACTAAAGATGATTCAGTACTTAGCCACTGAAATATAGATTAGATTCAACAGATCAAGCACTAAGAATCTTATATATCAAATCTAACATTCATTCATATATCATAAGCACAGAGCATAACTAAATCTATTTAATCACATCAAGCACTTAGCCAAGAAGGATATAAACACATTAGGTCTAAGCACAGAGCACAACACACAAAGTTACTGTGGTTCACCCCCACCCTGGGGCTACGTCCACAAAGTCTTCTTCTTTATATTATCTCGATCAAGCGGTTACAACACAGAGCTTGAGTGACCCTTACTTCGCACAGGAAAAAGATCTATGTAGCTCACTAGATCCTTCTTCTTTGCACTTCAACACAAAACTACAACAACTTGCACTTAGCTTTTCAATCTCCTTACAATCATGCACAGATCACTTGCAATATACATCCAATCAAACAGATCTAGCTACTAGCACTAAGCCTTTAGCTATATATCACATAGATGTACTACTACTCTCTACTTACATTGTCTAAGTATCTATTTATAGATTAAAAAATGGGCCTAAGCATGGGTAAACCCATGGGCCAACATCCCTTTCCATTTACATCAACCCAAAACCCTAAAAGGGACCCAAAAATAGGTCTTTCTTCCCTAATTTCTGCTTCACATTGCACTCCATATTTGGCAAGTTGTCGTAGTCCAAAAAATGGTCAAATATGACCAAGTATTCTTCAAAACTTTTTCAAGGGCCAACAAGCCCCCAACACTCACCTGTGACTCATCCCGAGTCACTCAGGTCTGATCAATTGTGCCTCAAATTCCTTGAGCTTGGTTCAAGCTGCTTCGACCTGCTACAGTACAACAACCTCTTGCTCAGTAAATTCCTGGATCACTATGTCATTGAGCGGTCCTTCCAGGCACTGTTCTGTAGTGATGACAACCTGTTCGAGTTCAACTCCTTGGATTTCAAGTTCAATGAATAGTTGGCATGCCTCTTCTTGGATTGGCTGAAGTCGTTGGGAGACTTCCATCACTTTACTTTGCAGTGTATGTACCTGTTGTTGGGTTGTGCGTTGTTCTGTGAATCTCTTCATTCTTTCGACTGGGGTCAAAGTATTTATCTACACCTGTATCATTTCTACATGCTTCTTTGCTTCTTGGAGCTGTGCCTCCAATGTTTTCAATTCTAGATTCTCTGCGAGGGTTTCATAAGTCTGGGTGCTTCTAGCACTCAACTGCTTGCATTCCAAGGCAAAGGTTTTTAATCAGCCAACTGCACTTCAAGCAGTGGCCTCTCTTAGATCTCTTATTTCTTACGAGGTCTCGGGCATGGTGCGGAGCTCCAGATCCATGATGTGTTGTTGGAGTTGCTGGATTACTTCTTCCAGTTGGGTCACCTGTTGTGGGAGACGGTCTTCCATCTTCACTTCTATGACTATCATAGAGTGTAGTGCCTTGTGAACTCTTTCCTGTACTTAAAGTTGCTCTGCTAGAAAAAGTGCCTTTTCCTCATCCCACTTCGCTTTCAAGGAAATATTTTCTCATTTTTCCTCATTCTGTTGTTATAGAAGTGCTTTATGTGCTTGCATCAAAGCCTGGGTGGCTTGTGTTGTGTCTTCTCGGGCTCGTTGAAGGCGAGCTTCGACTTGATCAACGATCTGGTGTAATTGAGTGGGATCATCGCTTGTTCCTGATGTTCTTCTTATCAAGGGCACTATAGAAACTGCTTGGATGGACTGGAGTTTCTGCTGCACTTCTTTGAGTTCGCCCTTGATTCGGTTTAATAGATCCTCCTGCTTTGCTTCTTGCTTTTCTGCGAACTCTACTGAAACATCATTCAGTGTAGCAATTAAGAAGTCGAAGTCATCTGGGGTAAGGGTAGTTTTAAGTGTGGTCCAGGTGGCCTTATATTTCTTTCAAGAGGAGGGTTTTGGTGGTGTCATGTTTCTTTTCATGGAGGGATCCTCCTCCTCTCTAGGTGGGGTAACCTTGCCTCTATTTTGCTCAACTTATGTACTTCCTAGCTCATCACCATCACCTCCCTGTGTAGGTGAGATCAAAGTAGTATTTGTGGATGTGCTAGGGACATCTTCAACTTCGTCATCCTTCTTAGTCCTTCTTGGCCCAAGTGTATTCGACATAGCTTCAGGGATTTCCTCGTCGGACATGTCTGCGGGGTCCACTGCAACAAGGAGGTCTGCCAACCATTCCTTGGTAATCTCCTCCAAGTCATCTTCTATTAGTTTGTAGTATGATTGGAGCTACTATTTATGCTCATCACCATGCGTTGTAATATAGGTGAAGTGGTGGTTTGCACTAAATTTCATCAAAGGTCTAAACCTATGAAGTACGTTTGGGGTGATTCGCGGTGTAGACTCAATTGCATTCTTCAGTTGGTTGAAGTAGGTATGGAAGACAACATTGTACTGCCACTACTTGTTCATGTCACTGGAGTACCACAGCGTACAAAACTTCACGACTAGTGGTTCAAAAGGTTCGATCTCTAGAAAAGTGGCTCCCTCTGGCAGCTCCCAAGCGATGAAAGCGATGAGTATGAGCAACCAACTAAAGTGGAACTCATACCCTTGGTATTGCGCTCCTTTGCAATCCTTCTCTAACTAGTTTACAAGATACTGTGCCCAATTCATTTGTAGTCCCTCGACACACTTCCCTGCAAGGTCAACTACAAAGTCAGTCACCTATGTTGGTATGTTCTTACGAACTAAATTTCCCGCAATCAGCTGACATGCAAGGCGCACTGCACCACTTTGGATAGAGGCTACCTTGTAGCCTCACGTACCCTTCTCTACATAGCCATAAGTTTTCTTTATTCGCTATGCTAGTTTTCAGTCTAAGGTCTTGCCTGGGTAAAAGTCCTATGGGTCAGGGCCTTTCATGCTAAGTTCTATGATCCGATTGATCGAAGTCAGATCCACAGTGATGTGGCGGTCCAACCATAAGTATCCACCGTGGTAGTAAGATAGCAACAACCTGACGCATGAATTGAATTCTTGATGTCTATTGAAGTGAGGCATCTTCATTATGTTGAGAAGTGTAGATTGCGCGAGGTTCTGGGTCCAGGACTGTGGGACAATCTTAGGATTTTTACCTTTGGTCTTGGTTAAATATTTATGCAAAGCTAACATGTTGTAGGTTTTGCGATATCCAAGGTTAAAATCATTAAATTTCAGAGTTGTGAGCTTATCCTAGTCAGCACGTACTGCGTGCACCCCTTTCAGAAGATACGCGGTGATAAAGGTGTACTCAAAGTCTCTGGGTATACTATCATGGTTAATCTTCCAGCTCAAAGGTGGTATGTAAACCAACAGAATGCGCAGGATCAGCTTGGCATTTGCAATATTGTCTCTGTTCTTTGTTCTTGTCTCGGTCGTGGTTCTGGAAGGTCCTGCTCCACGAGCAGTGGAGAGAGAAGATTGGGCTCCTCCTGTCAATGATTCTTGCACACCTGCAGACATCCTTCTCTCTGAAATGACTCTCTCAGCCATTAGTTCAATCAAAACTTCCTCAACTGCTTTCTCAACAACGTTGAGCTCATCCGACATACAAGATTGGGTGCACTAGCTCAGGTGTGAAAATGAATTCAGAGACTACGATGAACAGTATGGGAACAATGCAATGATCACAGGATGAAGTAATCTCAAGTTTCGGGCTCAAATTAGCACTTAGCAAAAATTATTCTTGGTGTGTGGCGCGACAGACTAAGTATGGAAACTTAGCAACAATCTGCTTGTAATGGATATGGGGCCTTCATTAACTCCGTTCTATCTGTTCTAGTGCTATCCAACGGTCTAGTGGGAACCCATAATTTCTTTTCACCTGTTCGTGGCAGAAGTTGAATGGTTATATCAGTCCAATGGCTATATTGTTGCACCATGGTGAAGTGCCAAATGTCACTCTTATGATATCTCGGCGAAGCTCAATTCTTGTGATTGTTCCTTCTGCAAAGTTTCCTCTGGAGTCTTTAGTAACTTTCCTATTTTGGCCCTCTTCTTACTTAGCTTCCTATCCTTTTTCCTAGTGAGCTTAGTCTCAGTCATCCTTTTTCCATTTTGAGTCTTATCTTCTCTTGACATAGTCACTTCACGCTACTTAGGTTCTTTCTTCAGATCCAAGGGTAATACTCCTTCATCATATGGATTAGGTATTTCGGTCTTTTGCGGTTCCTCTAACACTCTTATAGCTTCGACATCCAGGTCCCTGGTGTTTAACAGCTGATATCTATTCGCTTGTTCCTCCATCAAGTAGGTGATCCTTCTAGTCATAAATTCCAGGAGTTCTTGCTTCTTCTGTTCTAGGGCTTCCTTTTCTTCTTTCCTCCGAATCTGGTCTTTTTCAGTCTATATATTTCCTAACAAAGCTAGAAATGGGGCATGGTCCTCAATAAATCTAATGACTTTGAACTCTTCCTCTATCAAAGTTCCATGGGTACTCATAGCTATCTGGGTAATTCTACCACATAGGGTTACCATTTTGCCTTTAAATAATCCAATGGTTCCTAGTGAAGGGACCAGAGCAGGCCTTCCTAGGGTTTCCCAAGTGCTTTTTGTCATTGTTATCACTGAAATTTTGTCTGCAAATGGTTACAGGAATCTAGCATCTCCAAACAACTATTAAGTTCACCCATGGACCAAAATTACCAAAAAAGCATTTCCAAAAGGTCCAAAACTATACAACCAGTTATAAAATCAGGATGCGCTATGACTATACAGGGATCGCGTGCACATGTGCCATCAAGAAACGCAGGAAACATGCACATGCATGACTGTGGACACTAAAATCCACACACACCTGAGAACGACGCATTTACGATGTTGTTCGACCTACCACCCACTTCTAGTTTAGCTTCCAAGTCAATTTGACATCCAAATCTCGGCTAAATCTGGCTGGGTGGATGGTCAAAGACCTAAAGGTGCCCTAAACAACCCTTTGTTCACACTAAAAGCTAGTTTCATAATACCTCAAAGTTGTTCTATAAAAAGAGGCCATGGGTGCACTACATCTTCAAGGAATTCATTTGTAAGGTTATGATGTTGCTATTCTCTTAGGGAATCCTCTTTTCTCATTAAGAGCATACTAGCACCATTCCATTTGATCTATTCACATCACCCTTTGAGTGAATTAGCTTTAGATTCTTTTACCATTTATTTCAAGCTTTCAAGTTATAAGAAGAGCTCAATCTTGGGGGTGCAAGAGCCCTCCCTTGGAGGAAGAAGGGACCCAAAGTCCCCCTTTCTCTTTGGTGTTTTATTTTCACTAATACAATCCTTTCCCTTGGTGACATGAGTCTTGTTTGTTTCTTGTTCTTATGATCTTATTCACTATAGTTTAATTGTTTTTATCATTCCTAGTTTAATTCTTAGCTTAGTCTTCTATGCTTTACCCTTCTAACCCTTTCCTTTATTGTTGTCTTGCTTAGATAACTCAACTAATATTGTAACCACCTTTGTTTTGCTCATCTAGGTGACAAAAGAGGCACAACAGATTGGAGACTCCACTGGGGAAAGGTATCAATTTCCTACCCCACTTGGGTTATTTTAGCTCTTCTTTTTGTTTATTTAACCTGCAGGTACCATAACCAGCCCAAGCCAACCTACAAGAAGCCAAATTCAAAGCTGAGTTGAAGGAAGTTCATCTAAAATTTTCTTCACGATCGTGTGACAGCTGTGCGCGATTTTATCAGCCCACAATCGCGCATCGTGTGCACATGCACCAAAATCACTGTATTACTCAGCGCCTTCTACGCACCTGTGCCCATCAACCTCTTCTAGTTCATGCATTGGTGCTCAAAGCGCCTTTGTCTAGTCCGAGACCCACGCATTTGTGTATAAAAATACACATTGTAATATTTTTATGATCTGTGGAGGGCCCATATCCTTCTGAAAGTTGATTCCATGCATGTTGTAATCTACAACTACACTTACATTCCCTCTCCATATAAAGGGATTAGTCAAAACACATAGGCACTTAGGGGTAAAATCATAACTTTTCCTCCTTTTTATCGTTTTTCCACATGGATGGATTGCTTTGACTGAAGTTAAGTTGGAATCATTTCATATCACATATAAAATTTGCATTGGGACCAGAAATTGGATAACAATCGTTGAGTATGCTCTTCTCTCGCACTTCAAAGGGACCTTGAGAATTAGAAAGAGGTTGTGGGACAATTTCGTCTCCCTTAAATAGACAAAATCTTTAGGAGAGGACAACAGTCCCCTCGGGACTCCTCTTAGTTTATTTTTCAAACACATCTTAATATTGTAAGGGCCCATACATGCCCACATGCTACAAAGATAGGATAGTGTTGAAATTTTATTTCTTAGATTAAATCACTAGGGAAGTTTAAAGGTTTTGTAATGTGCCCATACATGCCCACATATTGACAATCTAGGATAGTTTCAAAGATTTCTTAGATTAAATCACATTTAGGGAGTTAAAGGAATAGTAAAGGACCCACATGTCCACATGCTAGTTTCCTAGGTATTTTAAAATTCCGCAAGGTTGTACCAATGAAATTTAGTTAATTAGGTAATCAAAGACTTGTAAGGACCAAGCAGAGTCCACATGCAGCAAGGTGACACCTAATTTATTAAAACTTGGCACACTTTCACTTGTTCACACACAAGATTAGCAACCCCTCACATATTTTTATCTAGAAGTTGTGGAGTTCAAAGTAAGTTTCATCCAACGGGATTCTAAAACACCCCACCCCTTTTCTTGACAAAACTATCCACTCCCATTAATTTCAACAAGGTTGGTTCACACCCCCAATATTTCACACAAACACATCTAAAAAATTTCTAAAAAACTCACTAAGTTTTCCTCCACAGGAGGTGCCAAAAGAATTTTTTAGTCTAGGTAGGATCTCGGGGATAGGCATCCAAATAACTCCCCGTTATCTGGTTCTCACATTTTCAAAATAATAGAAGTTGTCAAATAGGGAACTTTAAATCCTCCAAGTCAAGTGTTCCTAACACCATAAGGTAGGGAGATACCCGTGAAGGGTTGAAGGCTGAGGTCCGGTTGTTCTGTTCATCCCCCCTTGAGGCACCCACCTCTTGGACATGATCCAGCCCATGACCCATTTCTTAGGCTGAAAATCTAAATGTCGCACTTTGACCAAGGTACCTAGTGACCAAATTTTAGGACATCTACCCAAGTGGCAATTGTGGGCTGCAATTGCACCTTGATTAGATTTTGTGTGGCTATTGGGAAATATCGCCAGTTCTTTTGGGATATGCCCCCTCTACCCCTCATTATAATTGATTGCTTCATCCTTCACTAGTTTCTCTTCCGGTAGCTTCAGAACCCACTGTCGAGTGCTATTGGAAGGTCCGGCGCTATTTGAGAAGAAGGATTTTACGTCTTTTAGGACACGAGCATTTGTTTTCTTTGTTCTCCCATGTGGACAAAATTCACCTATCCACATATATATGCTTCTTTATCAAAACACTTTATTTATGATTCCCTTCTGATTACATTTGATTTGGAAATATATTGTGAAGGTCCAAGAAATTGCAGCAACAACTCTTGTTTACTTATTTCTCTCACCACCATTCACACACATTCACTCAGCTAGTCGGACATCATAGGGGACCCACATAACCCCCATAGTTCTAGATGCTTGCTAAATCTCCCCCCTATTCTAGGAGGAGTTACTCATTGGCTCCCCCTTCTCACACCCCTGTGAGTGCCACTGTCTTAGGATCAACATTGCTTGGTTCCACCTTACTTGGGTCCACTTCCCAAGGTCAACCATCCACTCGCTTTCCTTTACATGGAAGCAGGAGGCCAACTTCTTCTCAAGGAGGAAGTACAAACCCACCTAGCCCCCTCCAAGGGTCAGGTACTCAAACCACTCACACTATGGCCAAAATTAATCCTCTGCCACCACCCCATATGCCATATTTTGCTTCCCTCAATATCTCGGATCTGACTAAACTCACTAATGATCCTATATTGCACAACCCCACATGGCCTGCAATGCCTACCAAACTCCCTTCAGACATCCCCAAGTTTAAAGGAAAAGCAGGTGACGATCCAACCAACCATATCATGACCTTTCACCTATGGTGTTCTTCAAACAACATCATGGACGATTCCATCCGATTGAGGTTATTTCAACGTACCCTCACTAGCCCATTAGCCAAATGGTATGTCAAAGAAAAATCTGGGTCCCACGCAAATTTTGAATCCTTGGACAAAGCATTTTTTACCTTTTTTCAACTACTCGTTCGTCACGACAATGGCCTTGAACTACTCTCAGACTTCAAAAAAACCGCCTCCACACAAATTATTGACCACATCCACGAATGGCATCGGCGACATATCCTCTGCAAAGCTGACGCTACCCCCCAACAATGTCTCAATCGGTTCCTCAAATCACTTGTTTCCCTCCTTGCCAAAGATGTGGCTGCCACCTTCCCCCAGTCTGAAGAAGAAGCCATTAGAAAGACCCAACAGTTCAAACTCATTTATGCCCAGTCCAGCTACCTATACACAGTACTCTCGGACACCCCAAGACCCATTCCATTCGGCCAAGACAAACCTGGGATGTCTCACTCAGTAGATGAATTGATTGGTAACACTATACACCACAACCCATAGCCTCAACAACCACCCATGTATGGCACGCCCCAATATCCACCAGCATATGGAGGAATCCCTTATTATCCTCTTCCTCCTTATCAATAGGCATACCCTATTTCCCTTCCTCCACCCATCACTGGACCCCCGCAGTACCCATAATACACCCACCTGTTCAACCAAGCACTGGTACTCCCTCTACCTCAGCCTATACCCTAAGCACTAGCGAAAGTGCCATTCCTTCCTATGTACCTTATGGATCATTTCCACAACACAATCCGTACTTTCCATTTCCTGGCCCCCCACAACCCATGGCTCCACCACAAAGACATCCGCACGCTGGGGTTAATTTTGTTCAACCCTCTCCCATTCAGCAATATCAAAATTTTGAACAAATGAATATGGAAAATCCATCCCATCAATCGAACAATGCCAGAAAGAAAGGAAAAAACCGGAACAATAAAAATCCTGGACCAGGAGGAAACCAAAACCAACCCCAGCAAAACCAACCTGCTAGGGGCAACCAAAACACAGGGAACCAAAACCCTCAAGGGGGCACTAATAAATGCTAAGGGAAAAATAACAACAAACTTCAGACCAATTTCCATTGTTCCCTTTGTGGTGAGTTTGGTCACTATACTCACCATTTCCCCCAAATTGCTGACTTTAAATGGATGAAAGAATTTGTAAGTGGACCACGTCCCCTAGCACCACCTGCCCCCTAGCAGGCACCACAACAATATGTGCAGCAACCACCCCCATTCATGCTGCAAAACCCCATCCCACACCAGGGGGTAGTGAACAACCAACAACACATGCAACCTACCCTACCATAGATAGGACAATATCCCAGTCCAGGCAATCTTGTTGATCGTACTATCCTCCTCACTAGTGAGGAAGAAGTTCTTCTACAAACACACAGTCGTCAATACAGTGCAACTCCTAAGTCGGCTCCCACCACCTCGGACGCACCCCCAGTCATAATTGGACCCCCTTTGATGATTCCTTTCCCTAATACTGACCCACCCCTTCGTATTCCTCTCATCCCCTTATGTAGGAATGTCCATAACCCTCAGGCTAGGGCAGCTCATAATTACAGTTTGGTCAATGATTTGGCACAATCTCCTGCTACTATGTCAGTCTTAGAAGTCCTTCAAACTTGTCCTACTCAACGAAAGTCATTACTTTCTTCTCTCAGGGAAGTCGACCCTGCAGATACCCGACTCATTACATTTGATATCGATAGTGGGGAATCTCGCATCCCCACTCTCATCGCTTTTCAAATCCCAGTTAAAATATGGAACATTACAGTTCACCGCTGCATCATTGATGAGGGTGAATCCACATGCATTATGGAAAACTCTGAATGGTAGAAACTCGATTCCCCCAAACTTATACATTTATATCATTACCTTAATAGCCTATAGTGGAA
The DNA here is from genome assembly GCA_009831015.1 of Picea engelmannii. NCBI lineage: Eukaryota > Viridiplantae > Streptophyta > Pinopsida > Pinales > Pinaceae > Picea > Picea engelmannii. Next base: position 48,516 of record ML801800.1, read on the forward strand.
GACCCTCATCCCTCGAGGGACTCTTCCAAAATTTCCCAGTCGAGCTCAGGGGAAAAACCATTTTGATTGACATTGAGGTTATCGATGCCTCGCTCGACTACAATATCTTGCACGGTCGTAGCTACATGTATGCTATGAAGGTTGTCGCCTCTTCTGTGTTCTGAACCCTGATGTTTCCACATAACGAAAAAATCATTACCATCGATCAAGTATCACATTATGAGCCCAACCCCTCATCCAACATCGATAACACCCTTCCTTTCATCCACACTAATCCCGACACATATCCACTCATCGAGATGGGCCCCAAAATCTTCAAATACCCATCCTTTCTATGGACATACCACGGAGTACCACCTCTCCTCCATCCCTCAGCCCAAGTATGTGTCGTATCCTCCAACGGAACGACAACTGAAGATACTCTCCCTCCCACTGAGGTCTCTTTTATCCCTAATGTCCCACTAGTCGCAAAAATCCTCCCTTAGGAACCCCCTGGAACTCCTAGTTTGGTATCTACATCCGCTTGAGATGGTCCCTCAACCATCTCTCCCTCCCCAAACTGATGGAGTTCCGATGCAGATTCCAATACCTACTCCCAAAGAAACACCCTCACCCCCTCTTGCTAATTCCATCGCTACAGCTGGGGCAAGACGAAAGAAGAAAGAGCCCATCACTCCTCTCCCTCCTTGCATCCAACCTCCTTATGCACTCTATGAGAAAGAAGGACACCCCACTAATCGATGTCCCTCTCTCCCCGAGTTACGTAACCTTATTCAAATCCCTCGAGCACCACCATTGTTCATTGCTTCCTCTAGTATTGTCGCCATCTCCTAGAACACAAGTAACAAAGGACTGTGGACCAAATTCACATGTGCCATCTATTCAGAATATGGCCATTACACACACCATTGTCCAACGTTACCTCAATTCTGGCAAACGCTAACAGTCGTACACCATAGTTTTCAGCAAGGACCCACCCCAACTCACGTCACTGACATCCATTATGTCATGACTTCAGTCAACGAACGGATGAGATGTCCTTACTCTTTATGTGAATCACTTGATCATTTCACATATCAATGTCCTATGATCATTGAATACAGGCGTCGCCAAATGGCCCTTATTCAAAATCACACACCCTTTCCTCCCGCAGAACCAGTGACTACCCTTACCCCATCACTTGCTATGGTTCATATCTTTTCACCAGAAACTGAGGCACTCCCTACTCCCCCGTGGTTCTTGGATGACTTATATGAGGATTTACCCCCAAATCCCCCCAATTCCCCTGTTCATTTCCCCACGAAAAGTTTATGCCCGACTACCATTTTTAACCCTCAGTATCTCGATATTTGGTTTATGTCGAGTGAACTATCACAATATCCTTGCATCACTCCCCTTGCTTCTTCATCACCAAACAACAATCAAACAGTGATAGTCACCGATATTCCTCTTCTGGATCCCTTGTATTCCCGACAATTCCACTGTGACGAGGACATACTCAAGGAATTAATCACCCTCGACTGCCCATGGGATGCACTACACCACTGATCGCTCTTTATTTCACAGGAAGCCTTCACGCCTCCTAACCAATACCCCATATACGCAGTTGAAACCAGGTATTTTATCCCATCAGGGCATATCAACTGGTTCAACAACCCTATCCCTGCCCCTGATGCTTTTGAAGAAGGCAATATGGCCAACATTTCCCCCACCATTAAAATCGATATATCCCTCAAAAAGGGAGTTGTCGAGGAAATCACTATTGGCGCCGCATGCACTCCTGAATAAATTACTGCTTACAAAGCTCTCTTCCAGAAATACTGGGACATTTTTTCCTGGTCATACATGGAGATGCCCGACCTTGACCCCTCTATCGTCGAACATCACATCAACACTTGGCTTGATATCACACCAGTCCACCAAAAACAGCGGCTGCTACACCCATCCAAAGCAGCAGCCATCAAAGCTGAGATTGACAAATTACACACTGCAGGGTTCATTTACCCCATCACCTATATGTCATGGGTCTCCAACCCTGTCCCTATTAACAAAAAATAGGGCACTATCCATGTCTATACAGACTTTCGCGACCTCAATCACGCCTATCCCAAAGACAACTTTCCAATGCCCTTCATCGACCAAATTATCGATGATTACGTAGGTCACGAGGTTTTGTCCTTCATGGATGGTTTCTCTGGCTACAACCAAATCCAAATTCACCCCATCAATCAATACAATACCACATTCACTACCCCTTGGGGCACCTTTGCGTATCGTGTCATACCATTTGGCCTCAAGAATGTCGGTGCCACTTTCCAACGGGCCATGACATACATTTTTCATGACCTGGCTCATATCATCCTCGCATATTTGGATGACCTTACCACTTGATCAAGAAACACACTCAACATCGTGATGATCTATGCATCATCTTTCATAGGTTTCATCAGTACAATATCCGCTTGAATCCTCTCAGGTGTGCATTCTATGTCACTGTTGACCGCCTTCTTGGGTTCATTGTTTCCCAAAGCGGTATTACCGTGGATCCCCTCAAAGTCCAAGCCATCATGAAAATTACCCCTCCTCGAAATTTACTCCAACTGCAGAGACTACAGGGCAAAGCTAACTTTTTACGGTTCTTTGTCCTAGACTATGCGACTCGAGCACATGGTTTCCTTTGCTTACTATGCCACGACATCCCATTCCACTGGGATGAACATGCCCAAAATGATTTCGATGATCTTAAAATGGATCTCTCCAATGCCCCTTTGATTAGTCCACCCGACTATAACCGCGACTATATCCTCTACATATCGGCCTCAGTCGTCTCAGTAGCAGGAGTTCTTGTTCAAATTGGGGATGATGACTGTGAGCATGTCATTTACTACATTAGTAAAAACCTCTCAGGGACACCCTTAAAATACAATCATGAAGAGAAACTAGCCCTTGCATTCTTCCTCGTAGTCCAGAAGTTGCACCATTACATTCTGCTTCGAACAACCAAATTCATAGCAGAATCCAACCCCATGCAATACTTGCTCAGTCGTCGACAAATTAACGGTAAATTTTCTCGATGGATCGTCATCCTTCAAGAGTATGATCTAGAATTTTCAACACCCAAGAGAAAGAAATCTCTCATCCTCGCCGAACTTATCACAGTATTTCCCTCTGACACTACCAGTTCACCGATCAATACCAACTTCCCCGATGAACATCTCTTTTACATCCCCTCGGATGACCCTTGGTATGGCGATCTTCTTGTCTATCTATGAACACAAAAATTTGGAAACCACCTGTCCAGAGATGATCATTGATGTATTCGTCACCAGGCACCCTGCTACCTCCTCATCGGGGATATCTTATATCAGCAAGGGGTTGACACCATACTCTTTCTGTGCTTGACTATTGACGAAGCTGATAGATTCTTGAATGAATGACATAGCGACACTTGCAGGGGCCATCTCTCCAGGATGTCCACCTTTCAGAAAATCATCTGCGCAAGTTACTTTGGACCTACATTGTTTCACGACTGCATTCATGCCATGAAACAATGTGATAAATTCCATATTTATGCCAACAAGGCACGCACACCACCTTCTCTTCTACACCCAATCATCATTGCTGGTCCCTTTTGTAAATGAGGCATCAAATTCATGACTCACAACCCTCCATCTAGAAATGGACACAAATACTTAGTCATTGTAGTCGATTACTTTACCAAGTGGGTTGAAGCCATGCCTACCTTCAACAACACCGCTGACACAACAACACGTTTTTTCTTTAACCACATCATATCCCACTTTGGAGTACCACTCCAACTAGTCTCTGATCACAGGAAACATTTCGAGAATGATATTTTCATTGAACTCTCATCTAGGTTAGGATTCTCCCACGAGTTTGCTTCACCATACTACCCTCATTCCAACGAATAGGTAGAAGAAGTTAACAAGGTCCTCAAAACCATGTTGCAGCACATGATTAACAAACATAAAACCAATTGGCATCATATGTTATTTTGCGTGCTCTGGGCTTATCGCACATCAGTCAAAACTGCCACTGGTTTCACACCTTTTCATCTAATCCATGAATTTGAGGCCACTCTTCCCATCGAGTGCGAAATTCCCATCTTACGCACTGCCATTGAGATATTACCCGACACTGCTCCACTGGAGCAGCATTTGCTAAACCTAGAGTCCCTGGATGAAGATCGTCAATCCGCATTACAGAACAATGAGACAACCAAAAAATGGTCAAAGGCCACCTTTGATCGCCACGTCAACCTTCACTCATTCAACGAAAGAGACCTCGTCCTTGCTTACGATATCACTCACGATACCCTCATCCATTGAAAATTCAAGTCCCTATGGCATGGGCCGTACATCATCCAACATTGCCTCACTAAAGGTGTATACATCCTGGCCTCCCCAGAGGGCCATCCTCTCAAAGAACCCGTCAACAGGTTGTACTTAAATAAATTTTATGCCTAAGCATAGCCATACTACACTAGGATTTTTATTTTTTTGTACGTCTTTCGTAGAGTTTTTAATCTTCTTTTCTCCATACCTCACGTCTAATCTATCACTCGTGTTATTGATAGATGCCACCCCCATTGGCCTACCACATCGGTTACACTGATGGAGCTAGCCACTGGACACAGAATCTTGCTTCAGCTTCTTGGGCCCTCTATTCACCTTCACATGACCTACTCCACACTAGCGACATATATTTAGGCTCATCCACCAATAATCAAGTAGAATACACCACTATCATTGGTCTCCTCATCGAGGCCAGTCATCGCCATATTCGTCACCTTAATGTCTTATTAGATTCCCAACTTGTCATCCTCCAGCTCAACAATGTGTACCGTGTCCGTGATCCTTGCCTCTTTCGCAAATACCTGCAGGTTAGACTTTTATCTCGACATTTTGATTTCATTACATTTACACATATCCCAAGACAATTCAATCAAATAACAAATAACATGGATAACATTATACTAGATTGGCATATATCACATCAAGACATCTTCACACATGCATAAACCATCAAAAGTATGTCACAACATATAGATTAGACATCATCAACTACATTAAAAATCATCAACAAAAAACACATCACACATGTACACATTACCAATATCCTAGAATGTATATCCATATATATATATATATATATATAGGTCAAAATGTCATAAGTGTTTACAAAAATAGTACATCGCCCGTAGGCTAGTGAGTCACCTCATCCCCATCAATACAAAACTAGATGTCACAACTATACAAAACGGGCTCACCAGCCTATATCAAATACATAAATACATATCTAGCGGCCCTCGGTGAACCTCTAGTGCTCCAGCACCAGGTCCTCCCTTTGGCGGAGGTACCCCACCAGCTCTAGGTCCCTCAGGTCCTGGGGGCAATCTGTTGTGAGGGAAATCTCCCTGCGGACTAGCAAATAGAGTTCAGACTTTGCATGCAAATATGACCGAAGAAAAACTACTTTATACCTTCATCCCTAGATTTAAATCCCCTTTTCTTAGTAAATGCAAGGAAAGATCAACCTACCTCATTCCCGATGTTTGATGTCGATCCTCTGTTGTACTTGATTACTTGTTCGCAATACTCCTTCCAAAGATGACCTACATACAAGACAAGCAACAACTACGCATGCATCCTACTTATATACTAACAGGGTAGAAATCCAAACATATACTAATCAAACTATAAAAAGTTCATGAATTGGGATGGGAAAAGCATTTTCTTTATTACTTTGAATGAGTCAACTTACAAAAGTTGAGACCAGACACTGCTCCGCCAACCTGATCCTGGGCTCCTCTTCTACTGTCCTCCAACTACTTTGCTTTGTATCTCCTTTGGCATCAGGAAAGGCTAAAGGGTTGCGACAATGGGAATACGTAAATGGGCAAAGTTTCTTTGCTATATTTTTCTTCCTCCAAATGGGACCCCTACCCCTTCTTTTATAGGCTAGAAGGAGCTAGGTATTTGGATGAACCATCATCCATGCATGGCCAGGAGTTTCAGTTAACTCACCCATAGCTTTTGTGCTCCGTCGACAACTTTCCTTTTTTCATGCTTTTGTCGGTCCACACGGGTTGTTTTGGGTCAGCCAGCATGTACACGCGTGCAGTAATGGAGTAGGGTGTGTGGGCCTTTATAAAAGAGGATTTTCAAAGAGTTATTCAGCAGTGCTTTGGAAAAGAAGGGATATGAGATGGCCTGATGCAAGGTAAGCATGTATGGTGCAATTTAGGGTTATAACAGATGCCCTCTAATGTGTGAGGGAAGAAGAGCATCTGATGGCCGAAATACATTACCAATCTTTACTGATGCGCCGAACAATTGAGCCCAAGGATCAGGAACCAGGAGGCGCCATCTGCAAAATAACACATGTCTCATCGAGGCGGGCATACCCATGCTCGGGATAAAATAGAATCATGGCTACCAATCAAATACACTATATATCCATGTCATATAACTATATAAAGAGTAGCCGCGAACAATACACAGTGGAGATACATCTCGAAATCAGAAAGATATCCATATAGAGTATCCATCTTCCAGAAGTTGATTCAACTTGACGGGTGGAGATGAGGTCTTCAGAGCTCGAGCAACAACTTCAAAATCTTCCAAACTCAGGTAGGAGTGTAATATGAGTGTACGACTGCACTACCCAGAGGTCTTCGACGGCTCATCAGTCATGGACTTGATGATCAGACTGAAGGCTTCATTGATTTTGAACAAGGACTTGATTGGACATTCAAGATGGTCGGGCATGAGGGAAAGAGACAAAAATGTAGAGGGGCTGACTCAGGCTTGGTGACAAACTTCCCTTGGATAATAGCATGACAAATGATGAGACTTAGGCAGCATGGCATTAATCATAAGTCTATGAAGCAGGAGGCAACACAAACTCTCCATATGTTTGGAAGGATAACCAAACGGTGGAGGACACCTACTCTATATAGAGAGAAAAATCTTCCTAAGGTCGTACTACATCCCATATTCTGATGAACAAACAGACAGATGTTCTTTATCCAAGGGTGACTCATTATGCTGCTAATAAAGAAAATACTTTTCCCTTCCTCTTTTTGGGGTATATTTGATTTTTTTGTCCTTTTCAATAATTGTGGAAAAAAAATAAAGGAATATTACGTTGAGCGGAGCTTTACTGCACTCACTCACATAGTCCCGATGGCAGATATTGAGGACCTGCCACCATCCATGTAGCCTCATGTAGTGGGGGCACCTCGGACATGGGTCCAATTGTTTAGGTGTTTATCCCATGCTATGGACCAGTATAACAGGGCCCATAGGCCCTGAACCTATTTAGAAATTTTACGTGCCACGAGCACTACTTGTATATATGTTTTGAGGGCATAAGCCTCATGACTCGTTATTGGTCCTATTTTTGAGGCACTTGTGTCCATCTCTGTACTCTGGTTACTTTTATGATATTATATATGTTTTTTTGGTCTTTTGTGTCTTATGGATCACGTGTGAAAAAATGTATTTACTTGCCTATGTCAATGTTCTTTCATATGTGTGCAAGATGCCAATCTAAAATTTGATTAGCTAGAGTATCTGTAATTTGGTTTAATCTCCTAGGAACATAAAAATATGTAATATAATCAAAGTTTCATTCTAAGAGATGTACCCTAAGGAATCGTCGGTGTAAAGTTGGATCATGAACCCGGTATACTCTGTTTAACTAAGACACAACCAATTGAGCATCGAGATAGACCCAGAGATGAGAGATACCCAACAACAAAGCGTCACGAAGCAACTCAATAACTGCACTGTACTTGGTGACATTATTTGTGGTGTCACCTAAGCATATACGTTCGGAGGATAACAACTGGCCTTGAGGTGTAAAGATTACCCAAGCTGTGGAGGCAAGCCTCCGAGTGTGCCGACTAGCATCGTCTGCATACCCAATGAACACCTCATAATCACTTGACATCTGCCATATTGACGAAAGATAACATCAATGACACGTCCATAACATTTAAAAGAAACAAAAAAGTAATAGTACAAAGACTATACATATGTTACAAAAAGTTACCCACAGTGACCTGCCTATGAGTAATACTTCTTGAGGTAGAGTGCATTTCTAGGCTCCGCCAAAGCATTCCCTTCGAAATCAACCAGATGATAGGCGCCCTTTTTTAATACCTCTTTTATGATGAAAGGCCTGAACCACATGGGTTTGAATTTTCCTGCCCAAAGGGGGTCAGTATCTTGGTCATAGACCAGGACAAGGTCGCCTTCAGAGAAAATCCGAGGATGAACGGACCTATCATATTGACACTTGACCTTATGTTTGTGAGCCTCGTTGGCCAGGGCCGCATCACGATGCTGTGCATTGAGCTTCTCAAGGTATACTAATCGTTCTTCGAGTGGAGAAGTGTCAGGAAATAATTGTACTGCCAATTTTAGAGACAGGATATGACATTCGATGGGAAAGACTGCCTCCAGCCTGTAAATGAGTTGAAAATGTGAGAAACCGGTTGCAGTCTTAACAGATGTTCATTAAGACCATAATGTCGAGTACAACATCAAATGCCAATTTGACTTGGCTGAGTTGATAGTTCATTGTAGAATAGTCTTAAGAGTTTTGTTTACAGCTTCCACCTACCCATTAGCCTGGGGGTAGTAGGGTGATGAATGTTCTTTCCGTAACCCAAGATTTGATGTTAATTCGATCATCATCTGATTCTGAAAGTGACTGCCATGGTCAGTGACAATCTCCCTCAGGATGCTGAACCTTGCTATGATTTGGTTGAATAAAAAGAGAGCTACAGTCTCTCCATCATCTTTAAACGTTGGCATAGCTTCGACCCACTTTGTGAAGTAGTCTACAACTACGATGATATAGCAGTGCCCCCTCGCTAAAGGGGGGTTGCAAGTAGTGTAATCAATCCCCCACTTGGTGAAGGGTCCAACTGTGATGATGGGAAACATGGGAGCGGGATGTGCCCTCATCTTTCGAGAGAAGATTTGCACAGATGGCACTTCTTGACTGATTCGATACAATATTTGATAAGTGTCGTCCAGAAGTAACCTGCTTGTAGAATCTTTTGGGTTGTTTCCAACCCAGACAAATGACCGCCACAAGCTCCGATATTGCAATCGTTGAGCATGATAACTGCCTACTCATGAGTAAGACATCGACGTAGGATGCAGTCTACCCCTCTCTGATACAACGTATCATCGAGTATGAGATAATTCTTATCTTTATGGCATATACATCGACGCTCATCACGAGAAGCAGAAGTGGGGCACTTCAAAGTCTGGAGATAGATAAGTATATCTCCATACCAGGGATCTAAAGATGTGATAAAAAACATATCTCCCTGGATAGGTAATTCTTCAGGCACAACGTCACCTGACTCAACCAGAAGTTTCAAAATAAGCTCTGCGAAGACCAGTGACTTTTTGGACTTTGTTGAAATGAAGTCTAAGTAAAACTCCTGTAGGATGACCATCCATCTACTGATTTTTCCACCTATTACCCATTGTGTCAACATGTACTGAAATGGATTCATGACAACAATGACAGTGGTCTTGCAAAATAGAACGTAATGATGGAACCGTTGAACAACATGAACTGCTACCAACACAAGTTTTTTGATATGAGAATAATTGAGTTCTGGTCCTATGAGGCCTCGGCTCAGGTAATAGATCACATATTCTGAGAACAAGTCATCTTCCTAAACTAAAACCATGCCAATAGTTGACTCTGTTGTAGCTAGATATAATAAACAATCTTTGTTATAGTTAGGTGGTTGGAGAAAAGGGGTAGTTGTGAGGGCATGTTTTAATGTGTCGAAAGAGCATTGAGTGGCATCGTCCCAGGAAAAGGAATTTCTTTCTTCAGTAAGCACATAAAGCCCTTGGTGATTTTGGCATAGTTGGCGATGAAGCGTCGTAAAAAGTTCACCTTGCCTTGTAGACTCTGAAGTTGAAGGATTGTGCGTGGGGGGGGCAACTGGATTATTGCCTCCACCTTGAGAGGATTGACCATGATCCTTGTTGTTGATACAATGAAACCTAACAATCATCTTGACGTTACACAGAAGCTTCACTTGTTTGGATTCAAGTGAATCAGAAAGTAATGACAGCATTCGAAGATAAGTCTAAGGTGTGTGGGATGATCCATTCTCTTGCGAGATCGCGATGCTAAATCATCTAGATAGGTCTTGACTATATGTTTGAGATCATGAAAAGCAAAAGACATGGCCCACTGGAAGGTGGCTCCAACATTTTTAAGACCAAAAGGCATCTTACGATATGTGAATGTACCCCAAGGACAAATGAATGTCGTTTGTGTTGGTCTTCGGGTTTGATTTGGATTTGATTATATCCTGAAAAATCATCCATGAAAGAAAAGGCCTCGCAACGAGCACATTCATCAATGATCTGGTCGATGAATGGTGTTGGAAAATTATCTTTGGGACATGCCTTGTTCAAATCACGGAAGTCGGTACATACATGAATCGTGCCTTGTTTTTAATTGACCAGCACAGGATTTGACACCTATTGGGTCAAATGGATAGGATAGATAAACCTACCTTGAGCAATTTCTCAATCTCAATCTTGATGGTTGCTTCTAGATTAGGATTAACTAAACGAAGCTTCTGTCGAACAGGCTTGGAATCAGGATACGTTGTGATCTCATGTTCAACTATTTTTGGATCAATACTTGGCATTTCCTCATAAGACCAGGCAAACACGTCGCGGAATTATTTGAAAAGATATGTGTATATTTGAATCTCTTCAGGGGAGAAATCCACTCCGATGAAGACATTCTCTATGACACCATGGTTTCAGGAGATATTGATTGGTATAGTTTCAGTGATAGTTTCCATATTGCCCTCAACATAAATTTCGTGTGTAGCTAAGAGATTAATAGGGCACTATTGATCTCCCGTCATGGTCATAGTGAATTCTCCTACTTCAATTCAGCTTAACTCTGGGAGAAAATATGATCTGTGATGAAGATATTCCCAAGGTTTTTCCGGTCTAGTCATTGCTTCGATTACTGCTTCGTCAGAAGGCAAGACTAAGTCTAACGAATCAGTGTTAGCGAGAGAACCCTAAGCCCAAATAGGTTATAGAAGTGGATCTAACTCTTTTGCAAGAGTTGGATCAGGGTTAGCGGAAGCATGCTAGACTAAAGAGTACGCTACTTCAGTGGAAGACAAGGGCATGGATATGCCTGGGTTCCCTATCTCATCCATCATGGCCGATGGGGAAGGAAGTATCCACGGATCCTCGAAATAGGTCATGCGGAATGACGAAACTTGAAAAATATCAACCTTATGGTGATTAGATATAAATTTTATATCGCCGTGAGGAGGTGGGTAATTGAAGGTACCCATCAAGGATGGGCACAAACCAACTCCTACATTGACGAAACTTGGTTGAGTATTATCAATCATCGGGACCGTGGATGCCCCCAAAGCTGGGTCAGGTCTGGAGAAAGACAATTGATCGATGGTCACTATCTGACCCTCGTGTGGAAACAACAAGACCCAAAAAACTGTAGCAACCACAGCTTGCATAGCATAAGTCCAACTCTGTCCTAACAAGAGGTTATAGTCGAGGGGAGCATCGACTACCTCTACTTCGACACACACGGTCATCCCTCCTAACTGCACGGGGAAAGAAGGAAAGATGCCATGTGGTCAGAACGAACGACCGTCGAAAGTAGTGAGGAGAGTAGGTGATGGAGACAAAATGGGTTGGCCAATGGCCTTCAACCATGCCAATGACATAATGCATGTCGAGGTGCCCTCATCAACCACCATGTGGAAGATATTATGAGTAAAATTTTTCGTGGGATAAGCCACTACTATCTAAAACGTGACGTGGAAAGGCAGATGAGGTTTGAAGTCGGTTGTATCCAACATGATGGTACCTGGATTACAAGTCTTAGTAGAGCCTAAAGAGGTTAACAAGGCTTTCCTCTGAGAAGGGCAGCTTTGGAGGACCTCCAAAGCAGACATCGCACAAGGGGTTTGTGATAAATCCTCCACCATAGAGTAGTTCTGGGCGGCCCTTGCGTTTGGGTTATGAGAAACTTTTTTAAATGCACCTTTTGGGATGTGTGTCATTGTTTCTCCCAACATATTCTCAATCTGTAGAGGAAGAGAGGGGAGTTCAGCTTCTTTACCTTTCTCAGAAGTGCTTGGTTTACTATAGTCATTCTCTAGTCGATATAAAAGCATCACCCCTAACCATGTATACGTTCACGGATGTAGGGTTGTTCACAGGCGGGCAGGGTTCTTGGCTGCCCCCTTCTGTGATTGAAGAGGCTTGAGTTAGATTTTTCCCATGTTGAAATGGATTAGTCAACACTGCCTGTTGTAGCTGCGTGACAAATGTTTGGGCCTCTGCAAGAAGAGGACATAGATGGGTCGGGTGGTATTCCACACACAAGTTGCAGGGATACCTCACCTTCCATTTTTCAATGTTGTCCCCGCTAGCATTGCATGGATACCTCACCTTCCGTTTTTCAATGTTATCCCCCTTACCCTTCTTTCATTGTTTTTTCTTCCCTTCGGGCTGCTGGGTGGCCTTTGGGTTAGTTGACTGCACTGTGTGTACCTCTGAAATTTTGGTAAGGGGAGCAGCCAAAGCAGTAGTTTGGATGGCCGCTATGTGTTGTATAGATAACTACTGCAACTGCTTCGTCAATTGCTCAGCGGGCTTTGTTTGTGTTGAACCAACAATACCATCAGTATGTGCTCCATCTCTCTGTCTAGTTTTATCTAGTATTGAATGTGGTGCATCTGGAAAGATGTTGTATAATAAACCAGACTGAGAATAGATGAGCTCAAACTGTTGAGCCCTCATGATGGCATCTTCTTCAGAGAAAACTCCTGACGTCGCAACGTCTTTGGATAATTGTAGGACCAAAGACTTAAGGAACCACTCAAGCAGGAATGCTGGTGGGATAGGTACCTTGATTAAACTCTTCCGACGTCTCCATTCTTGGATGTGATCAGAGATATGGTCTATTGTTGTCTACTTGAAATTGGCGAGCAGCTCTGTGCCAGCGTCATCTCAGAGGTAACTGGAAATGGTTCAGGAAATCCATCGTCAATCACCAAAATAAGAGTATCTTGAGCGATCGAGCTCAATGTACCATTTTGTGGCACTCCCAATGAGAATGAGTTAGATGAGCACCAAAGATGGAAGGTAGTCACATGATCTTTTGGATCTTTGTTAGGCTTGGATTCGAACTTTGGAATGTCCAAAGGCAACTTCATCAGCATAGGAGGCCAACGCAGATCGTGACAAATAGGGTCATTCAACAACCTTGTCAAATATGGCAAGTGTAAAGTTTCCAGGAAGGGAAGTTTGGATTGTTGGTGATAACCTGGGAAAAAGGGACCTGGAGTTTGACTGGCACCAGGTTGCCAAGAAATGTTTGGCTGCTGGCCCGGATTCTGGTAGAAACCATGGCTCTGGCCAGCATATGGATTTTGCATATGTGGAGACATCATCGGTTGATTTCCCAAATAGGACATAGACTATTGGGCATGCATTATATTCGAAGGACTTTGGGGAGGATTACCCCATGCCGGTCTCGTGGGGATAGGCATAGTAGTTTGGCTGGGGTTCCATTGATTGTGGAAAGAATTACACCAGATCGACATTCTGGACGAGGGAACGGATCCCTTCTCTGAATTCCAAGGTCCTACTAGGTTTACCCCCTATGCAGGAATAGTACCCTGCATAGGAGTAGATTGTCCAAAAATGGGGTTGCCCCTAGTCAGGAAAGCAACTGATGAGAAGGTGTTGTTACCAAATGTTTCATTCAAAGAAAATGGTGTCAAACCTACCGACATACTATGCGAAGGTGGTCCTTGATTCCCTGCTCCAAATAAACTATTGTGTGTAGGTTGCCTGGCGGATTGCTGATGTGAGCCACTGAGTGAAGGGGAAAAAGGAGGGATATGACCTCCTCCATAAGGGAAAGTGTTAAAAGGAGCAGGAGTGCCCCCCATGTGACCTTGTAGAGAAGCGCTAGAGCTCCCTACCCCCAGACCTAAAGTTTGTAAAGTGGAGTAAGAAAGTACAGGACTTGTACCCGAACTAGGTATCCCGTATGAGAACGAAGGGCTTGTCGCACTTGGTGTGAAAGGGGTTGTGATTGCCGCAAAAGACGGGATTAGACCACTGTGCGAAGTAGTTGTGGTCAAGACCATGGTGGCTCAGACTGACGACGGTGCATTAGGAGGTGAAAGCTCTCCTGTGGTGACAACCGTAGTGGGAATTGAAGAATTCCTAGAGGGAGTAACAACATTTGTTTCCATTACTGTGTGCAACACTATTTGGCGCTCGTAAAATTGAATTGGTACGATGAAAGGTGCCAAGAAATCAGTGGTTGGGGTTTCAACCAGGCCAAGAGCAGTTACTTCGAGGTCCAAAACAATCGATTCCTCTAGGGGTTGGTCGGGCACAATGGCTTGTAACCTGGTCGCTTCAAAATACCCTTGTTGGTATAGATTTCGCCTTAATGGTGGCGGGGGTGGCTCCAGTGTAACCGGCGGCAGGCCAAGAAGCCTTCGTGACCAGCGAAGCTCGGGATCCTCCACTGTGTGAGAAGATTCAAGACAATCTAAGGTAGTCTAAATGTTCAAAAGTAACACACACTAAAAAAGTCCCTAGACGATAAGACATGCAAACACTAAACTAATTAGAAGAACAGTTACAACAACCAACACTAGAGAAACTTACCGGTGAAATTGAAACTCGAACGTGGAAGCACTCTCTGGGTATACTCTGCAAAGCATGGCCCGATGTCTATCCTAGGTACCATGGTATACCCCGCAGTCACCTGTGTATGTCCCTAAAAACGATTGGCAACTAGGTTGCCAGCGCACGAACAATCACTAGGCGGGTACAGTCAAAAGTTGGGTAGACCACAATGAGCAGGGTATTGAGCTCGAAACCTGTCAAGGGTATCGAGAGAAAATGGTTCGGAAGACAAATGAGGACCTCGAACAAATTCGATACCCACGAAGCCCCGTGGAAAATATAAATGATGAAATCCCAAGACAAGCCCTCTATATGTGTTCTCCACTATGATTGGTCCAGCTTTGGAGGGGTTATCTCCACTACCATTCCACATGCGACCTCGTGTTTATCCCCTTTATTAGAGTGGGGTCCCAGATAACTTTCATGACACTGGACTTAGACACTCCCTAACTCAGACTCCAATGCTTGATTTTTAATGGCCTTGAAGAGTTTCCTCTCCAACCTAATCCTGAACTAGTTGGTGAACCCTACAAACATAAAAGTCTAGTAGATTTTAAATTTAGCGTTAATTGTATGGATTTACCTTACGTCAAGGGATATGAAAGTGAAACTGATGATGTGTAAAAGACGAAAGCAAAAAATGAATAAAAAAGCTGGAAACAAACTTTTACTTAATGCAAAATTTCAACAACTTTTCAAAATAAATATTTTTAATTTTCTAAGATTTTGGACAACAAACTCAAAAGAAATTTCACTTAACTACAAGCTACTTATGATCTAAGTAAACTGCAAAAACTTATGAAATAAATGAATTTTCCCTGGCTAATAATGCAGAAACACACTCTTCAACCAAATAAGAAAATGAAAAGAGATTTTTTTATTTTATTTAAAGGCTTGATAAAGCAAAAAGGAAAAATACCAACAAGAAAAAACCAAGAAAAAAAATTATGGCCTAATTACAGATCGCAAAGAATCAGGTCAAAAATCACACACTAGCAATTTAAAAAAAAATGACTCTCACACTTGTCTAAAAACCTTAAAAATTCTTTTATTTTTATGACAACTTTTTTTTTTTAATGAGAAAAAGAAAGCTAAGGGTAATATTAATACTAGGCTACTGACTGCTCAGACAAAGATTCAAACACCTAATAGGAATAATTCTTATCAAGGGAAAGGATGATTGTCTTACCCTCAACAAAAATTATCATGTACAAGCATGCGACTGTTAATCTAACAACACGCGTGTGAACGCTCGCTGGATAGAGACAGAATGCGTGTACACGCGGGCTGACCTTGTACAAGCCGCATGTATATCTAAACTCTGATAAAAATGACAACAAACAGTACAAACCAGGAAGAGACCACTGATATTGATAACCAGGATCCCTTGCAGGCTTGGACACTCTTTTTAACAAAAAAACAAATAATGTAAGGAAAAATGATAAAGCAAAAAACAATCTAAGATAGGACTGCAAACAACCAAGACTCAGACAAAATTCCAGAAAAACCCCTAAGAATGTGTGATTCTGACAGGGAAGAGGTTGACTGCCTACGAAGTTCTCTGAACTCTACACGCTATTGCTACTTCTTCAGCTAGTGTTCACACGTGGGCTATAAGAGAGTAGGGAGTGGGTACATGTGTGCAGACCTTATGCAGGCCACGTGTACCTCTATGGGTCCCGACAAACACAGTCAAGAAAATCAGAGAAAGCTGGTATGGAAAACCAGACTCTCTGCTAGCTCAGACCTTACAAAAACTAAAAGAAAAAACAGGCAAGAAAAACTAGTCATTAAAACTACCCAAAAACTAAATAAAATTCTAGGAACCCTAGAGAGTGTACCCAGTATGGCCGCCAATTCTGTTGTGAGGGAAATATCCCTACGGACTAGCAAATAGAGTTCAGACTTTGCATGCAGATATGACCGAAGAAAAACTACTTTCTACCTTCATCCCTAGATTTAAATCCCCTTTTCTTAGTAAATGCAAGGAAAGATCAACCTACCTCGTTCCTGACATTTGATGTCGATCCTCCGTTGTACTTGATTACTTGTTCACAATACTCCTTCCAAAGCTGACCTGCATACAAGACAATCAACAAATATGCATGCATCCTACCTATATACTAACGGGTTAGAAATCCAAACATATACTAATCAAACTATAATAAGTTCATGAATTGGGATGGGAAAAGCATTTTCTTTATTACTTTGAATGAGTCAACTTGCAAAAGTTGAGACCGGCCACCACTCCATGAACCTAATCTTGGGCTCCTCTTCTACTGTCCTCCAACTGATTTGCTTTGTATCTCCTTTGGCATCAGGAGAGGCTAAAGGGTTTGGACAATGGGAATATGTAAATGGGCAGAGTTTCTTTGCTATATTTTTCCTCCTCCAAATGAGACCCCTACCCCTTCTTTTATAGGCTAGAAGGAGCTAGGAATTTGGACGAACCCTCAGCCATGCATGGCCAGGAGTTTCAGTTAACTCACCCATAGATTTTGTGCTCCATCAGCAACATTCCTTTGTTCATGCTTTTGTTGGTCCATGCAGGTTGTTTTGGGTCAGCCAGTGTGTACATGCGTGCAGTAATGGAGTAGGGTGCGTGGGGCTTTATAAAAGAGGATTTTCAAAGAGTTGTTCAACAGTGCTTTGGAAAAAAAGGGATATGAGATGGTCTGATGCCAGGTAAGCATGTATGGTGCAATTTAGGGTTATAACACAATCATCTAGTCATCGCAGCTCCGATTACAGCTACTCTGCAGATCAGGGTCTGTGACTCTATCGGCATCCCAATACACTGCTCAAGGATCCCTTCATCTTGGATCCTCACCCACATCCCTTCGGGCACTCACCGTAGAACTGCCTCTAATCGACGGTGAAAATCATCAAACTCTCCCTCGACCATGGCCGAAGGAGCATGTGACGACCTTGCACCTGGGTCATCATAACAACACCTCTTGACCGCTCTATCCTCATCACCGGACCTCACCCCAACATCCTCTCATCACCGCCTCTCCCTTGCTAGTGGCTCTACTCGCAGTGGTCTCACAAACCCCTGGCAGGCTGCCGCTATGATCAACCCGACCTCCCATCCATGCGGTCCCACATCTACATAAAAAAACACATGATAGTATCAACATCCATACAAATATCAACCATATGTTATACTATCTAAACAAATAAAAAACTATCATCATACCTCGGCGGTCAAATACCTCTCCCGGGGGTAATATCATCTTGGGGTCATCACAGAAATATACCCCACTGTACGGAAACTGCAATATGACCTGTGGCATCTGACGCCACACCTGTGTAGCCTCGACCGTGAAGTAATGGCTAGCCTCCCCACCCCCATGACGGACCAAAATTTTCACCCACCATCATAGTTGTGGCTCTTGTGCTATTGGTGGGTCTAACAAAACTCTTGGGTGCAACATAGGCACCCTCTCTAGAAACCAAGCCACCATAATAGATCCACCATCTTGGTGTGCAACATCAAGCCCCAAGAAAAATGGTCACCCCCTAGTGCTCGTTGCATGATCCTCAGCTGGCCGCCACTAATACACTGAGTTGTGAGATACCCATAAACTCTCACAATCATCGCTTCCATGTAACGATGTACCACGGAATCCATCACCCCAATCCTCACCACTAAACCAGACATGAAATCCTCTCCCAAAGAATATTCCAGGGAAAGGGTCGCCAATTTCCCCTCTCCAACTATCACCAGCTCCGTCGGTAGCAAGGTTCCCCGACAAGGGAGCCCAGTCAAAAAATAGACATCCTCCTCAGTAGAGAATGCCAAGTGCTCCCCACGCACAATAAAACACTGCAATTCTAGACTCCACATGGAAATCAGGAATTGCAGCAGATACTCCTGTGCCCTCACCAGTGAGCACTCAAAAAACTTTAGCAGTCCACAGGCTACCAAAGCACCACGAACCGACGACTCCTCATCCCTCATGACCTCCCTCAGTTGGGACCAGTCCCTCTTCCTCCAAAGGATCAAAATCGTCCCAACTAATCACATGCATCCACATATACAGTACTTGATCAACCATCACAATTCATCAAAACACCAAAATCTCCCAAAAAAAGATAATTTTTTCTCACCCACTACTTTGCCTCAAGGGTGCGGTTGTTATCCCAGAAGGAGTACACACATGCGCACTTGTTTACCCCACAGGTGCACATGTATGTGAGCCTCTTCATCCCACATGCATGCACCAAATGCGCGCTTGTTCACTGCACATTTGCGTACTCATGTGCAACTGTCAGCAACACAGTCGCACACATCTGCGCGACTGTGATTTAAACATGCACACACCCCATGCGCACCTGTTTTACCACATTTTGCGCCCCCCTAAACGATTGTGCCCATTACAGACACACATTCGTGCACAGGTTGCCATCGATCACCCACACATTTGGGGGGTCACACTGCCAAAAACCCACCGTACGACCATCCGTACGATCCTACTCAAAAATTGACACCTAACTACTGTAGATGAGGATGAGACCACTAACCTAACTCTCGCACCTCCTGGATCAACTTCCTCACACTCTCAGAATCTCTGAATCTGCTCTGGAATCTCCTCTCTTATCACTATAGCAACAAGTACAAATGAGGTGGCAATGTGGGTCCTACAACTATATATAGGCCCTTTTTGCCAAAACTTCCATACCCCCTTCCGGGAGCTCCGGACATCCATTTTTTGATCCATCTTCAACCACAGAATTAGGATCCTGCTGCCTATGAAGTCATGCTTCCCAAGTCACTATCCATCCCCGGACCCCAGGGAGCCATTTTCTCATACCCCGTTCAGGTACGCATGGTCATGTTCAAAATTATCAAATAATTGTTATATGTTCGTTATCTTCAGATATTGTTCATGTCAGGTATTTGGTTTTCATGTGTGCAGGTACTTGGTCATCACACACCAGCGCAACCCCTTCAGGTATATGATCGACACTGGCATGTAATCATTCCCTCTGAATCTCAATTTCATCTCCAGTCACACCCTTTGAAATTTTCCTTTAAGGTCCCTATATCCGGCTCTGTAGTACTGTCACCTCCACTGCATTTTGGTACTATCACCCGATAGCACTCTCCTCCACATGAGTTTTCCCATTCATAGTCCCCCTTGTCACTTTGACACTCATGCTATTTTCACCCTTTATGGATTGGAGTCTCGATAGTCTTACGCATTTTCGAGAATCAGCCACATACTCCTTCTCTGCCTTTTTCTAACTTTCCCAATGGACTCCCAGGTTATCTCATCATGGTACTATTTTGACTGCACCTCCGCAGTATCATTACCCATCCATTTCATCCACAGTTAGTTTGCCCATCTTCAAATTCCCCTTCATTAATTTACCTCATACAGAGACCCACCCATGGGGCCCCTCACCCTCCACCAGTTCCCTACACAACTTACGCCCTCATAGGCCAAGCCATATTGCAATGGGGCACCTATTTATGTATTTGTATGCTCACCCCCAATTATTTATTTATTTGGCAATTGTACAAAACCTTTGTTTCCAGCATTTACATAGCTTTTTGTCGTCACCTTTGACGACCTTCTTCCTTTTGGCAAACACAACCCATGTCACTCTTTGTTGGGGAATCCATTATATTCTACCCCTATTGACATAGTCCATAAACTATAAAAACAATTAAATTATTGTCTCTATGAAATTAAATTATGACAATTAAACTATAGTGCATAAGGACATAAGAACAAGAAACAAACAAGACTCATGTCACCAATGGAAAGGATTGTATTAGTGAAAACAAAACACCAAAGAGAAAGGGGAACTTTGGGTCCCTTCTTCCTCCAAGGGAGGGCTCTTGGACCCCCAATATTGAGCTCTTCTTACAACTTGAAAACTTGGAAGAAATGGTGAAAGAATCCCAAGCTAATTCACTCAAAGGGTGATGTGAATAGCTCAAATGGAATGGTGCTGGTATTCTCTTGATGAGAAAAGAGGATTCCCTAAGAGAATAGAAGCAACATAAGATTAAAAATGAATTCCTTGAAGATGTAGTGCACCCATGGCCTCTTTTTATAGCACAACTTTGAGGTATTATGCAACCATCTTTTAGTGTGAACAAGGGGTTGTTTAGGGCACCTCTAGGTCTTTGACCAACCACCGATCTGGATTTAGCCGAGATTTGGATGTCAAATCTACTTGGAAGATGAACCAGAAGTGGGTGGGATGCCGACCAACATCATAAATGTGTTTTTCTCAGGTATGCACGGCTTTCAACATCCACAATCACGCATCGTGCGCATGTGCATTTTTCCTGCATTTCTTGATGGCGCATGTTCCCGCGCTCCCTGTATAGTCATAGCGCATCCTGATTTTATAACTGGTTGTATAGTTTTGGACCTTTTGGAAATGTTGTTTTGGTAATTTTGGTCCATGGGTGAATGTTATTGGATAAATCCGTAAGTGCGGACACAAACCGATCTCCCTAGATCCACCTGGATCTAGAACAAAGCAAGACAGAATAATACTCTTTCCCTAGATTTCGACTATTGAATGTACTAGAAGGCAAGAACAAAGGACATACCTTATGATCGCTTCCTATGGTCTTTGTTGCTCCTGCTTCACTCCAATGCTCTTGTGCAAGACCAAGACAACACAAACCAACCAAAGTGAAGAAAGCACAATCTATTCAATAGTCGATCTATGTATATGATCAAGGAGTTATACAATAAAGTGGAATTAGCTTTATGGGAAAGGGACATATTATTGTATCATATTGATAGAAAGTAAAGATTACAACCTGAGCCTTGATGTTGTAAACTTCCTTTCGATGGCCCTTAGCTCTGACACACACACTTGCTCACTTGCATGAAGAAGATCAACCACCTTTGATAAACTTGCTAGAGTTCTTAGCTGTTGTAGCATCAATCCTTCACACCATCCTTTTCACTAATTCTCCAATGAATCTCTTGCTTGTTTTCTTCTAACCTTTTCCATGAGAATCCCCTCAATATATAGGAGAGAATGAATTAGTTACTTGGATAAGAATGATCCCAAAATATCAGGAAATCCAGTACTTAGATAACCATTTGAATGCCATCTCATCCTTCAAGAAGATTCCCTTCTAGAAGCTTTGAGAATTCATCTTTTTCCCTTCTTTAGAAAGTGCTCGCACCCTAGCAGTTATACACAGTGAGAACTTCTCACACTCTGGCTTAAGGCAACCTGCGAGAATCATACATTCTCGCAGGCAAATGTATTGGTAGCCTGCGAACCTTCCTCAAAAATGATATTTTTGGCAAGAGAAGAAAGTAACTTTTCTCAGGAGAAAGTTCTAATGAAGAGCCTGAGTACACCATCATCAATACATCATCATGACGACCAAAATCATGGGTAACAGTGAACTTAATAGCTGTTTGGAGATGCTGGATTCCTGTAACCATTTGCGGATGAAATTTTAGTGATAATAGATGCCCCCTGATGGATGAGGTTAGGAGCATACGTATAGCCAAAATTCATCAATGTTTCTTCTACTGAGAGTACTATTGTAAGAAAGAGCGATAACGAGAGTATCAAGAGAGATCCATTGGAGGGAGGGGGGAACTTGTAGGACCCGACCTTTCTGAAGGTGTGAAAAATAAATTGTGTACAAACGAGGTGGGCATGCTCCATGCTCGTGTCATGTAACTCAAAACATGTGTAAGACAGTAGTTGAAGTGGTATATTGGTGAAGATGAGTGCAGCGCCCTCAGGGGCGTTTTGATAAGAGCAGAGGAAAATTGTGATGAGGAACAATACTCTGAAAAGTAAGCAATGACATTTGGAGGAAGTATCAAGGATTTGGCGATCATTGATGGCCCAACAAATTTCAGAGGTCTTCAGAAAATATAAAAACAATGGAAATAGTCGCAAAGTAAGGCCCACCGTAACATGAGAGAGTGTTGAAGTCAAAAGTTATGGGGGTCAATGACAGCAGGGAGAAATGATGGTGCTCCTTGTGTCATCCGAGACTCCTCATTGTAAGGTAATGAGAGTCAAGATACTAGCGCCCTTCTGGAAATGGTGTTGATGTCGACAGAAAGGGAAACGTGACACTAAGAAGTGGAGGGCTTTAGGAAATTCATTGGATAGGATAAAAAATTGAGGAGGTACATGGATGAAGTCAAGATGGGTGGAGACTCAAGACTTCCCTTGGTTGGGGATATATGTGAAGTGGCAGCAACCGTACAACTAGGTCGAGTGTCAGAGGGACAACTAGATGGGGGATAAGTTGTGCCAGAGGTGGGACAAAGTGAACAAACTCCGAGAGCAGAGGTAGATGGCCTGTGGGATACTCAGGGTTTATGGACTATGTAAATAGGGGTAGAATATAATGGATGCCCCAACAAAGAGTGACATGGGTTGTGTTTTCCAAAAGGAAGAAGGTCGTCAAAGGTGACGACAAAAAGCTATGTAAATGCTGAAAACAAAGGTTTTGTACAATTGCCAAATAAATAAATAATTGGGGGTGAGCATACAAATACAGAAATAGGTGCCCCATTGCAAGATGGCTTGGCCTATGAGGGCATAAGTTGTGTAGGGAACTGGTGGAGGGTGAGGGGCCCCATGGGTGGGTCTATGTATGAGGTAAATGAATGAAGGGGAATTTGCAGATGGGCAAACTAACTGTGGATGAAATGGATGGGTAATGATATTGCGGAGGTGCAGTCAAAATAGAACCATGATGAGATAACCTAGGAGTCCATTTGGAAAGTTAGAAAAAGGCAGAGAAGGAGTATGTGGCTGATTCTCGAAAATGCGTAAGACTATCGAGACTCCAATCCATAAAGGGTGAAAACAGCATGAGTTTCAAAGTGACAAGGGGGACTATGAATGGGAAAACTCATGTGGAGGAGAGTGCTACCCGGTGATAGTACCAAAATGCAGTGGAGGTGACAGTACTGCAGAGCCGGATATAGGGACCCTAAAGGAAAATTTCAGAGGGTGTGACTGGAGATGAAATTGAGATTCAGAGGGAATGATTACATGCGAGTGTCAATCATATACCTGAAGGGGTTGTGCTAGTGTGTGATGACCAAGTACCTGCACACATGAAAACCAAATACCTGACATGAACAATATCTGAAGATAACGAACATATAACAATTATTTGATAATTTTGAACATGAGCATGCGTACCTGAACGGGGTATGAGAAAATGGCTCCCTGGGGTCCGGGGATGGATGGTGACCTGGGAAGCATGACTTCATAGGCAGCAGGATCCTAATTCTGTGGTTGAATATGGATCGAAAAATGGACGTCCGGAGCTCCCGGAAGGGGGTATGGAAGTTTTGGCAAAAAGGGCCTATATATAGTTGTAGGACCCACATTGCCACCTCATTTGTACTTGTTGCTATAGTGATCAAAGAGGAGATTCCAGAGAAGATTCGGAGATTCTGAGAGTGCGAGGAAGCTGATCCAAGAGGTGCAAGAGTCAGGTTAGTGGTCTCATCCTCCTCTACAGTATTTAGGTGTCAATTTTTGGGTAGGATCGTAAGAATGGGCATACGGTGGGTTTTTGGCAGTGTGACCCCCCAAATGCGTGGGTGAACGATGGAAAACTTCACATAAATCCCCAACCAAGGGAATTCTTGAGTCTCCACCCATCTTGACTTCGTCCATGTACCTCCTCAATTTTTGATCCCATCCAGTGAATTTCCTAAAGCCCTCCACTTCTTAGTGTCGCGTTTCCCTTTCTGTCGACATCAAGACCATTTCCAGAAGGGTGCTAGTATCTTGACTCTCATTACCTTACAATGAGGATTCTCGGATGGCATAAGGAGCACCATCATTTTTCCCTACTTTCATTGACCCCCATAACTTTTGACTTCAACACTCTCTCATGTTACGGTGGGTCTTACTTTGCGACTATTGCCATTGTTTTTATATTTTCCGAAGACATCTGAAATTTGTTGGGCCATCAATGATCACCAAATCCTTGATACTTCCTCCAAATGTCATTGCTTACTTTTCAGATTATTGTTCCTCATCACAATTGTCCTCTTCTCTTATCAAAACACCCCCGAGGGCGCTGCACTCATCTTCACCAATATACCACTTCAACTATTGTCTTACACATGTTTTGAGTTACATGACACGAGCATGGAGCATGCCCACCTCATTTGTACACAATTTATTTTTCACACCTTCAGAAAGGTCGGGTCCTACAAGTTCCCCCCTCCCTCCAATGGATCTCTCTTGATACTCTCGCTATCGCTCTTTCTTACAATAGTACTCTCAGTAGAAGAAACATTGATGAATTTGGGCTATACGTATGCTCCTAACCTCATCCATCAGGGGGCATCTATTATCACTAAAATTTCATCCGCAAATGGTTACAGGAATCCAGCATCTCCAAACAGCTATTAAGTTCACCCATGGACCAAAATTACCAAAACAACATTTCCAAAAGGTCCAAAACTATACAACCAGTTATAAAATCAGGATGCGCTATGACTATATAGGGAGCGCGGGAACATGCGCCATCAAGAAATGCAGGAAAAGCGCACATGCGTGACTGTGGACGCTAAAAGTCGTGCAGACCTGAGAACAACGCATTTATGATGTTGGTCGGCCTCCCACCCACTTCTGGTTCATCTTCCAAGTCGATTTGACATCCAAATCTCAGCTAAATCCAGATCGGTGGTTTTTCAAAGACCTAGAGGTTCCCTAAACAACCCCTTGTTCACACTAAAAGCTGGTTGCATAATACCTCAAAGTTGTGCTATAAAAAGAGGCCATGGGTGCACTACATCTTCAAGGAATTCATTTTTAATATTTTGTTGCTTCTATTCTCTTAGGGAATCCTCTTTTCTCATAAAGAGCATACTAGCACCATTCCATTTGGGCTATTCACATCACCCTTTGAGTGAATTAGCTTGGGATTCTTTCACCATTTCTTTCAAGTTTTCAAGTTGTAAGAAGAGCTCAATCTTGGGGGTCCAAGAGCCCTCCCTTGGAGGAAGATGGGACCCAAAGTTCCCCTTTCTCTTTGGTATTTTATTTTCACTAATAGAATCCTTTCCATTGGTGACATGAGTCTTGTTTGTTTCTTGTTCTTATGTCCTTATGCACTATAGTTTAATTTTTTTTATCATTCCTAGTCTAATAGGGGTAGAAATTTAAACTATGACAATAGCTTTCTTACCTCTTTTCTATGGAAATTTCTACTTTTACCTTTCTTAGCACATAAAGTGTTCAAAATTCAGATCTCACTTATTTTCTTCAGTATCAACCTCTTTCTTGTATATATGACCTTTCTTTCTCGACATAAAGCTTCGTAGGTCAAGTAGAATACTACGCACTAGGGCAACATATCTACGCACAAAGCTTATTTCGCACAAATATTTTTCTCCTTTAGTTCTCAGCAATCACAGTTCCAGGTCCCGACAATAGAACCATTTGTTGGCACAGGGGTAGACCTAGGGTTTAATGCTCAAGAGCGCACCAACAAATCCCTAACTATCAACCCTTTCGGAAACACCTGCAAAGTGGATGAAGTCTCACCCAAGGTAGAGGCAGGGGTGGTTGCAAGACTCAAATGTCTGCAACCTTAGCTGGGACACCGATCTGTGGTTATATATTTTACAGGGAACTTAGCATAGATCATTCATCAATATTTAACCCTTATGGTACTTCGCAAATAACACAGAGCATCACAGCGAATACTTAGACTAAATATGATTCAATACTTAGCCACGGAAATATATATTAGATTCAACAGATCAAGCACTAAGCATCTTACATATCGGATCTAACATTCATTCATATATCATAAGCACAGAGCATAACTAGATATATTTAATCACAACAAGCACTTAGCCAAGAAGGAGATAAACATATTAGGTCGAAGCATAGAGAACAACACACAAAGTTATCGTGGTTCACCCCCACCCCGAGGCTACGCCCACAAAGTCTTCTTCTTTATATTATCTTGGTCAAGCAATTATATCACAGAGCTTTAGTGACCCTTACTTCTCACAGGACAAAAAATCGGTGCAACTCGCTAGATCCTTCTTCCTTGCACTTCAGCACAAAACTACAACAACTTCCACTTAGATTTTCAATTTCCTTACAATCATGAACAAAGCACTTGCAATATACATCCAATCACACAGATCCAGCTACTAGCACTAAGCCTTTAGCTATACAACACATAGAAGTACTACTACTCTCTACTTACATTGCCTAAGTATATATTTATAGATTACAAAATGGGCCTAAGCATGGGTAAACCCACGGGCCGACATCCCTTTCCCTTTACATCAACCCAAAACCCTAAAAGGGACCTAAAAATAGATCTTGCTTCCCTAATTTCCACTTCGCGTTGCGCTCCATCTTTGGCAAGTTGTCTTAGTCCCAAAAATGCTCAAATATGACCAAGTATTCTTCACAACTTGGTCAAGGGCCAACAATGACACTAACAAACCATCCAATACTTCAATCATTAAATAAACCTACCCATACAAATTGAATGAATTTAGTTGATGACTAATCAATCCTAGATTCGCTAAAACAAAAATGTCTACTTGGGGTTTCCAATTATTTAATTAGATGGTTAAAACTTGAAAATCATCATTGTCATTCATTCAAATGTAACGATTCTCGTTCCCTTCATGCAATTGATGTTCCCTTTGAGGGTAGTATCGTTGATTTGAGCGGAACAACTATTGTTCCCTTTTGCAAGTCGTATCGTTCATTCAAATGTTACGACTGTCGTTCCCTTCCTGCAATTATTGTTCCCTTTGAGGGTAGTGTCATTCATTTGAAAGTAACAACTGGCATTCCCTTTTTTGAGATTGTCGTCCCCTTTGTCGCGATTGGTGTTCCTTTTTTTTTCTGGATAGCATTGCTCATTTGAAAGAAACATTTGTTATTCCTTTTGCGGTTTTTCCTTGTTTTTGTTCCTTTCCCTCGAAAGTCACGATTTTTCATGAACAAAACGTGTTGTTTAGCCACTCCTTTGGGTATGACCTTCACTAACTAATTTTCAAAAGCATCACTTCTAGTTATCATGGTAACAATTTATTATTTTATTTTGTGGACCATCTAGCATACCTTACCAAATTGTTTTTGGATTGATTTCTATGAATTATCTTAATATTGTTCATAATCCTTAACCACCATAATTCATTTATTTCCCCTATATATATATATATATATATATATATATATATATATATATATATATATATATATATACTTGAATGATAATTTGCCTTCATATCATAATAAGGAGTCTAAGGTACATTTTTACTTGGCATTCTTACACTTCTTACACCATCCCTCACTCTTAAGGAGTATATGAGCCTCCCTTAATAAATCCTAATAAAAAACAAAAAACAATGGAAATAAAAATTAAATTTAAATAAAGAAAATAAACTTCTCCCACAAAGGATAGGGGGTCTCATCATGATCCAACCTACCATGATCACAAGAGAATAAAATAAGTGACATTCCCACTATGGCTACCACACTAGGGCAATGGCCTTTGGTGTTAGAAAAACAGGACCGTGGAGCAATAAAATAAAACAAATGCAGAAACAAAACACAGAAGACACACAATACAAGAGAGACACAGATTTATGTGGTTCACCCAGTGTGGGCTACGTCCACCAGAGAAATTGCCAGGTCCTTCCTTTATTATTATCCAACAAATGAAGGGATACAACCTACATCAAAACCCGCTGTAACTTCCTCTTCATTCTCTCATAGTATCCTCTCTCAGAATACAATATTCACCATCAACCATAGCCGCAATACATTTCCCTCATAAAAGAGGGTTGCCTTCTAGGGAAAAAAACCCTAACATAATCTCTACCATTAGATCT
>ML801800.1:81644-122918 GCA_009831015.1 Picea engelmannii
ACCGTGGAGCAATAAAATAAAACAAATGCAGAAACAAAACACAGAAGACACACAATACAAGAGAGATACAGATTTACGTGGTTCACCCAGTGTGGGCTACGTCCACCAGAGAAATTGCCAGGTCCTTCCTTTATTATTATCCAACAAATGAAGGGATAGAACCTACAGCAAAACCTGTTGTAACTTCCTCTTCATTCTCTCACAGTATCCTCTCTCAGAATACAATAATCACCATAAACCATAGCCGCAATGCATTTCCCTCATAAAAGAGGGTTGCCTTCTAGGGAAAAAAACCCTAACATAATCTCTATTGTTAGATCTGTGACCTTATAATGAATGGTCCAGATTTACAATGAAATTACAATATACTTTTATAAGGAAATTTTTGCTTTGGGGGCTTCGCCCCCGAACCCCCGCTGGGGGCCCGCTTGCCCCCAGGCCCCCCGGACCCCGCAAAGGGGGTACCCCCCCTCTGCACTCCCCCGCGTGGAAGAGTGTACATACTTCTGGGGTGTAAATACTTCATGGGGTATAAACACGGCTGAAAGTAAAAGACCTATAAATCAAGAAGATAATCAGGCTCCACAACCAACATTTGGCATTTAGAATCAAAGGACAAGAGGTCTCATCACGAGCCATCTTGTTCACTTAGGTTACGATCTAGTGAGTGGCATTGTAATTATCTAGCTACCAAACCAGGATAGTGGCACTTTTGGGAAAATATGATTCAAACTATTTATTGAGGATACAAGATCATCTATGGGTTAAAAGGAAACCCTGTCGAGGCTATGGATGCCTATTGGCAGTAGTGGATCTACCTTTGGTTATTGATGATTGTTCTCCCAACGATGGCGATGTAGTAATTATCCCTCACTTGAACTAACTGCCATCATTACACTCGCACATATCGATGGTCGAGGTCAACCTTTTCATTTATCAGGGAGTGAATATTCTTCACGTTTATCGATATATCATAATGATTACAATTAATGGGAAAATTCATATTTCTACATACATTTGATGTTCTATGATTTTTACCATTTCTGGTAATATTTTCTCACAAGCTGGTCTAACTAAATTTGCAATCGGGAACGACAACTGTGTTGACTTGTTTACAGAAGACATGGGAGGCTGAAGCATCCTCTGAGACCCCACATTGCTGCCAGTAACCAACCAAGCAAGGGAAATTCTACATCGTCTGGGGTGGATAGAATATTTCAACAGATTGCAGGGATACAACATAAATATCACGGTAGCATTTTTCCAGAACTTACAGAGGGGATTCTCAGTGATTCGAGACATACAAATTCCGATCACTAAGGAAATTATAGTGGAGGTAATAGGCCTACCAAATGAAGGCACACAGTGGAATGGTAAATACATAACACTCAAGGAGGTTGTGGAGCCCTTCACAGAACCAGGAGAAGAACTCGACAAAAAAGGGAAAGGACTCAACCCCACTGCTCTGAGTGAGCCATTGAGGGAGCTAGCAGAAGTAATACAAAGATATATCACATGTGATGGGAGATACAATGTGGTGAGACCGCGCCACCTCAAACTGCTAGCAGCACTAAAACAAAGGCCAGTGATAAATTTTCCATTCTTTTTAAATGCCATGTTGCATGAACTTGTTCCAAGAACCCAGAAGGCCAAAGAATCTGTCAATATAATTAGTCACCATGGAATAGTAAAATTAATAGTAAAAGGGCCTTGAGCCAAACACAAATAACTTGGGGATATTTAATTGAGCCCGATAGGCCCCTACAAATTGAACAACCTAAATTCCACCATGAAATTCCCCCACAGGGAATTGAGGTAGCCCAGGTAGGAGGAGACAAAGCCTAAATTGAAATTCCAGTGCCCCACCCTGAAATGGAAGCAGCCCCCGTCCAACTAGTAGAAACACAAACCATATAGGAATAAACATCAAAGAAGAAGAGACAAAGGACAATTTTTGTCCCTAAAACCTCCACTGTGAAAAGAAGAAGGAGTAAAAAGAGAGTACAACCTGAAGAAATTGAGGAAAATGTATAGACAGAAAAACCCTCACATGAAAACACTCAAGAAAATGCATAGACAGGGCAACCATCACTTGAAATCCTTACAGAACATTTCTTCAGAAGTTATGAAGTAGAGATGTCTCAAGTAATGGGAAATTTAGGGACATCAATTGTTGAAGACATAGAGAGATATGGAGAATGTAATATACGAGATATAAAAAGTATGCAGAACAGAAATAAAATGCTAGGAATGGCAGAATAACAGTAATATAACCAGCATAATCTCCACAATAACACATTAATGATATAAGAATAACACCAGAAATAACACTTTGATTTAGAAAGAAATATTCACAGGCCTCTTCGAGGGGGCAACCTCCAGTCGAGCAGCGCTCTGTTACAATAATCTCCAAGATAGGGTTTTCATACCCTCGACCCTTATTTATACTAAATATGTCTATCAAGAGAAGCATCTAGAGGAAGATCCTTCTAGAAGCAGAAGCTTCTATTAGATCTTCTTACATCCACCTTATTCTATTTTATTGAAAGGCCTTATTAATATTTACCTTTATTACATCTGAATATATTGATCTACCTATGTGTGGGTTAGGACCCTAACATGTCCGCCCCCTTAAAAAAAACCTTGTCCTCAAGGCTTGAAATGTGGAAACTGTCGTAGAATGGTAGCTAGTTCCCAAGTGGCATCTACTGGAGTTGTATCTTTCCACTGGACTAGCACATCCTTCATGGTTCTCTGACGCAGGTGATGCTCACGTTGGTCCAAAACTTCTTCTGGTTGTATCCAAATGGATCCTTCTTCAGCTAACTCGGGAAGGTTGGTTTGAATTTGGCACCTAGTTCTAATCACCTTCTTTAAGCATGAAACATGAAAACCAAGATGTAGCTTCGACTGAATGGGCAGAGCTAACGGATAGGCGACTTGTCCCACACACTTGAGAACTCTATAAGGACCATAAAATTTGGGCGCTAGCTTCTGACAATGCTCAACCTTGAGGGAATTTTTCTTGTATGGTTGCAGTCGCAGAAACACCTGATCCCCTTCTGCAAATTGACGTTCAGAGTGACCTTGATCTACTTGTTGCTTCATGAGATTATGTGCCATGACCAAGTTCTCTTTAAGGGTATGAAGAATATCCTCTTGAACTGTAAGTGTTTGGTCAATCGCCTAGACCTTCGAGGTACCCGGTAAGTATGAGAGAACTGAAGGTGTCTTATGTCAATATATCGCTTCAAAAGGAGTCATGCATGTAGTTGTATGGTAGGAAGTGTTGTACCACCATTCATCTAGGGGTAACCATTAAGCCCACTGATTTTGCTTTTCAGAGGCAAAACACCTCAGATATGTTTCCAAACACTTGTTGGCAACTTCTGTTTGACCATCAGTCTAGGGATGATAAGTTGTGCTGAGATGCAATTGGGTGCCCTGTAGCTTAAATAGTTCTTGCCAAAAATTGCTTGTGAAAGTTGGGTCACGATCACAAACAATAGAGTGTGGCATGCCATGAAGTTTGAAGACCTAGTCCATGAAAATTTGAGCCACCGTGGATGCATTAAATGGGTGTTGAAGAGCGCAGAAATGAGCATACTTGGAAAGGCGATCCACAACCACCATTATGACTGATTTATTTCCTGATTTTGGTAAGCCTGTAATAAAGTCCATAGAGATATCCTTCCAAATAGCAGATGGAATCGGAAGCAGTTGTAGTGTGCCCAGAGACTTGATTGTTTCTCCCTTGTTGCGTTGACACACCTCACATTCAACGACAAAATTACGGATTTCCTGTTTCATACCATCCCAGAAAAAAGAACATTTGACCCTGTCATAGGTTTTGGTGAACCCGGAGTGCCCCGCTATGGGTGTAGCATGCAGCTCATAAAGTACCGTGGATTTAATCTTTGATTTCTTGCTTAAATACAAATGGCCTTTGTATCGAAGCTCATCCTGGAGCCAAGAGTACCCTAGGGGAGATGGAGCATTGGTCTATAATTTCTAAATCAAATGTGAACTTTTGGGATCTTGTAGCCATTCCTGGCGCACAGCTTGGAGACAATCTGGTACAATGAAGGAAAGAGAAAAAAGGGATCCTTCTTCTTCATATTTTTGGGACAGTGCATCTACCACCACATGGTCTTTTCCCTTCTTGTAAATGATCTCATAATCATATCCAAAGAGATTAGTCACCCATTTTTGTTGATCTAGGGATGAAATGCGTTGTTCCAAAACGTACTTGAGGCTTTGATGGTCTGTCTTAATTTGGAAATGTTTCCCCAAGAGATAAGGGTGCCATAGATCAATGGCATGCAGAATAGCCAACATTTCATTTTCATAAATGGGTTTACCCAGATTCCTTTCAGATAGTTGTTTGCTAGTGAAGGCTAAGGGTCGACCCTCTTGCATAAGGACAACACCGATTCCTTTCCCTAAGGCATCACATTCCAACACAAAGGTCTTTGTGAAATCAGGAAGGGACAAAACCGGAGTGGTGCACATGGTTGTCTTCAAGGTTTTAAAATCTTGAGCAATGGTTGGATTCCAAGTGAAATAGTTCTTTTTGAGGAGAGCGGTGAGAGGTGCTGCAATCTTTCCATAATTCTTAACAAACTTGCAATAATACCCTGTTAAGCCCAGAAATCCACGCAAGCTTTTGAGAGTCTTTGGGTGCAGCCAGTCTTGCATAGCTTCAATATTTTTCAGATCCACCTTGACGCCATCCTTGCTAACTAGATGACCCAAGTATTCTATTTTTGAGGCACCAAAAGCACATTTAGACTGTTTCAGAAAAAGTTGGTGATGAGAGAGTAGATGGAGAACATGATCCACATGATCAAGATGGTTTGTCCAAGTTTTTCTATAGATGAGGATATCATCAAATAAAACTAAGACAAAATGATGGAGAAAGGGACGAAAGACATGATTCATGAGGCTTTGGAAGGTGGAGGGGGCATTACACAAGCCAAAGGGCGTGACCAAAAACTCATAGTGGCCCTCATGAGTTTGAAATGTTGTCTTGGGAATGTATGCCTCTTTCATATGTATCTGTTGATAGCCCGAGCGAAGATCAAGTTTAGTAAATAATTGGGTGCCACTCAATTCATCCACGAGGTCATCAATGACAGGAATGGGAAATTTGTCTTTAATGGTCAGTTTGTTGAGGGCACGGAAGTCAGGACACATTCTCCAAGAACCTTCTTTCTTCAGGACCATGACTACAGGAGAAGAGTAAGGGCTTGTACTAGGGTGGATAACACCTGCATTAAGGAGTTTCTGGACCATTTTCTCAATTTCATTTTTTTGTGAAAAGGGGTGGCGATATAGACGAATATTGGGAGGAAGGATTCTGGGTACAAGGGGAATGGAATGATCATGAACACCACGGGAAGGAGGGAGTCCTTGGGGAGTGGAAAATACCATTTGATGTTTAGAAAGGAGGGCTTGGAGGTCTTGTGGCACCGGGGGTGTCTTTGTTGCTTGTATGGCATGGAGTTGGGCAATGACACCAGAATGACCTTTTTTGAGCAGTTTTTCCATGCGATGGGAACTAACAACCTCAGTTGAACCAACAATGATGCCTTGTAATTTATATTGGTGGCCTTCCTAGTTGAATTGCATGGTTAATTCCTTAAAATCCATGAGAATGGGACCCAGAGTTCTTAGCCAGTCTGCACCCAACACAATGTCACAACCGCCCATGTTGATAGAAAACATATGGGATTTTAGGTGGTAGTCACCGATTTGGAGACACACATTTTCACAGTGCCCTCCACATTTCATGGAACCACCATTGGCAATCATGATTTGGAAATTGTTGACGGCATGGATGTAGCAATGAGTTTCTTGGGCAATGCAACGATGAATAAAATTATGGGTGCTTCCACTATCAATCAGAATGATGACCTTCTGATGCTTGATGTAACTGATTAACTTAAGGGTTTGGGGAGCAGAGAAGCCAGTGAGAGCATTGAGGGAAATGATCGGTTCCACTTCGGGAGGGTCTGAGGGAGGAGTTATGTCAGTGATTTCAGGTGACTCATACATAAGGGGAGTTTCAACATCCTCTTCTGAAATATCCTCAGAGATGGCCATAAAAAGCTTTTGTTCCTTACACTTGTGGCCCGGGAAATATTTTTCATCACAATTATAACAAAGGCCTTTGAGTTGGCATTCAGCCATTTCATCCCTGGCAAATTTTTGGATCTTTAATGGGGTGGAGGGAGTAGTGGGATTTATGGGTTTAGGGTGAGGGATAAAGGAGGGTTTTGGGTTTTGAAAGGATACAACCTGTTGTTCTTATTTATCTCTTTTAGTAGCCTCCACCCAACTCGAGGGTCGAGCCATGAGTACATGGGCCCGAATCTCATCCTTGAGGCCACTGATAAAACACTCTCGAAAGAAAGCATCAGTCATGCCCTCTGTTCAAAAAGCCAAACGCTCAAAGGAAACTATGAAGTCTTCTATTGTTCCTGATTGTTTCAACTTTTTCAAATGGCCCAAATGGTTGGCGTCTGTGTCAAAGCATTCATAAAGCTCAATCACAAATTGGGTCCAAGCAATATACCCTTGACGGAAAGTTTTTCTCCATTGCCACCATTGCCAACATTCTTGGTCTAGATGGAGAACAACAAACCGGATTTTGGCCAAGTCATTTGTAATGCTGTATAAAGAGAAATAATGTTCCATTTGGGTTACCCAACCAGTGGGGTCCGAGCCATCAAATTTGGTCACATCCACCCATGGAAGGCGTAGGTCATGTTGAAAGTGATGGGGATGAAAGGTATGGGAATGGGAGGAATGTTCACCTTTAGTCTTTGGAGGTGCGTCAGAGAAAGGGTCATCTGTAGGGATCTTCAGTTTGGTGCAGAGTGATGCAAAGACAGATTCAAGCTGGGTGGTCAATTCTTGTTTGACTTCCTCCATTGAGGACTACATGGTTGTATTTATGGTTGTATTGATGGATGTATCGATGGAGGCAATAGTAGCACTGAGTTGTTTCAATTCTTTTTGGGTCTCGAGGAAACCAAATTGCAAGGTGTTGAAGCGAGCTTCCAGTTCTTGGCTACATGTATGGGCCATGAGGATGGGTGAACTGAAAAGGAGCATGTGGGGTCAAAAATTTTGCCGAAAAATGATATGGATGAATGTGATAAGGGAGAAGAGATGAATCCAATGGAATAGGTCTCAAATAATGGTGAAAACATTTCCAGACTTGTTTTTTTTTTTTTACACCTGTGGAGTTATACTTCGTTCTGAAGAATACTGTAGCGATGAAATCCCTGAATGCTTAACAAGAAAGAAATGTGTATTTACTTGGAAACCCGAACATAGTTGTGTGGCAATAGATCTTGTCTATTTTAGTTTGTTTATGTTTTTGTCCCTCAAGGGTTAGGTATTCAAGGGTTCTACAGACAAGGGTTTTCCCTGTGATATAGCTCTCTGATATACATGCGGGGTCCAATAGTAGTACTCGACCCAATATCTCAGGGCACTAACTAAGGAGGATAGATCGTACCCTTAGTCGTACTACTCGACTACCCAGGTACTAGAGAGTATCTTCCCGAGTGTTGTTCTCGGTGGCACTGTAGCAGTTAGGCGGCTGATCGATTTATCTAAAAAGGGCTTCAGGAAACCTAGGTTAATCCGTACACAGGTGTTGTCTAATGCACTACCACTCGAAGGGGTACCAACAGGGGTTACAAGGGTGGCCAACATATGTGCGCTTAAGAACCACTTGTATTTCCTACGTGTATGAATCCCTCAACCACGGTTTTATGTGCGTAATGATAGATATCTGTGGCTTAAAGATGTTGGAATACGTCTCTACCCTGGAAAAAAAATTCCCACAATTTCTGCCAAGGAAAGTGCTCTGATACAACTTGTAATATACTAGATATAAAAAGTATGCAGAACCGAAATAAAATGCTAGGAATGGCAAAATAACAGTAATATAACCAGCATAATCTCCATAATAACACAGAAATGATATAAGAATAACAACAGAAATAGCACTTTGATTCAGAAAGAAATGTTCATAGGCCTCTTCGAGGGGGCAACCTCCAGTCGAACAACACTCTGTTACAATAATCTACAAGCTAGGGTTTTCATACCCTCGACCCTTATTTATACTAAATATGTCTATCAAGAGAAGCATCTAGAGGAAGATCCTTCTAGAAGTAGAAGCTTCTATTAGGTCTTCTTACATCCGCCTTATTCTATTTTATTGAAAGGCATTATTAATATTGACCTTTATTACATCTGAATATATTGATCTACCTATGTGCGGGTTAGGACCCCAACAGAGAAACCCATGCACCAATTTCCTCCAATTCAAACCTTGTCTTGGATCTTCTTGATATGGAGATTCCATCTCCTAAAGGAAAAAACAACCAGAACCTCACATTGAGGTAAACAGTCCTTTAGAACAAAGAGAGCACCCAGAAGAAATAGGGAAGCAGTTATCGGTTGATCAAAGTGGGGAAGACCTTGAAATTACCCATAGACAAAATAAAAAAATAGGCAAAGGGAACAATAAAATCATAAAGTTGAAACAGGAAAACAAGATATTGAGGAAAAGGGTTAAGAAAATATTTTTTTTTTAAACAAAAATTTGGTAGATTAAAAGAAATAATTAGACAACTTAGGAAGAAGTTGGAGCAGGCTGACAAGGCCCATGAGAACAAGAAATACAAAAGGCCTAGAGTACAAGGAATAAATCCACTTCCCAGAAGAACAGTCCACACCAATTCTACTGGAACACAAACAAAATGTCATGCTCCTTTGGAAACAACTGAAATAGAAACTTAGATTGAGGTTTTAGCCACAGAAGAAACAATTGTTCAAACTGAAGCAGTGTTTCCTACAAATCTTCCTGCTCCTGTGGAAACAATTGAAATAGGAACCCAAACAGATTCTCCAACAACAAAAGAGGTAGTTGTTCATACCAAGGAGGAAGCATTTCACTCCACTAAACAGGATGCCATCATTAGCAGGTTGGAAGCAGAACTGGTGCAATCCCAACAAACCCTGACTCAATGTAGAAGCGAAATGGTAACAATGTCAGAACATCAAAAGGTTTTCAAACAACTTCAAGCCATGTCAGCAATAGAGAATGAGAACTTTGTTGAGCTCAATAGAGCTAAAGGAAAGGTGAAGAAATTACAGGGCCAACTAGTTGCTCTGTTTATTCTGATATAGTAGCTTGCAGGGCTCCTGCTACTAATTACACCTTATTTTTATTAGAACGATATTTGTTGCTAAG
This sequence comes from Picea engelmannii, assembly GCA_009831015.1. Lineage (NCBI taxonomy): Eukaryota > Viridiplantae > Streptophyta > Pinopsida > Pinales > Pinaceae > Picea > Picea engelmannii. The sequence continues at coordinate 90,919 of ML801800.1, forward strand.
GGTAAAAGATATTAGAGAAGGAAAACCTTTTGATTTCACCATTGTTTCTGATTTTGTTTCATGTTTTAGAGAACAAGAGGAGGGAATACAATATTTTATGTGTGAACTATACCTTCACAACTTCATCCTAGGAGAAAATAGGAAAGAGAACCCTAATCCTTTCACTGGGGACATATAATTTGAAGCATTCTTGTCTTTTTCCAAAAACCAAACCAGGTGGGCTAAGGCACATAAGGTTTTCATGAAGAGAGAAACTGGATTAGACCTATGGATTAGAGGGGAACCTCCTAAATACCTTAAAACCATTATGCAGCACAAAACATTCATGAAGAGGGAGAAGGTTGTAGGATCTTTAGCTCCCATCCACAAACATGTTGTATGTTCAGGTCTATAGTATTTTAGAGAGCTTAAAGAAGAAGCCATTTCTAGTGCCAAACTAAGATGGGATGTCTCCTCAAATGAAGTAAAGAACATGGAACCATTTGGTTTCAGAAATTTTCATGCATCCACCTTCAGGTTGGAGAGGTATTCTAGAATGATCCTGGATGAAGGGCCTACTTGGATTGGTTGCAGGGATATTCCTCCCATTATTTGGTATCCTCCAGAGGGTTTCCAGAGTAATTATGAAATTCGTAAGAAGGAGGAAGATGCTTCTTTTGAAGAGCTTAAAGGTAAGAATGGGTTCAAGAGACCTGGAGAAAAGACCTCTCCTCCCTTCAGTATCACCGTTTTACATGAAAAATCTCTGCTTAGATGATGACATGAAAAAAGGAGTTGGGGGGTATGTTGAGTTGAGAAAAAGGTACAAATATTCTCCTTATTACCATGGTTTATGATATATTCTTGATTGACTTTTCTATTAATTAGAAGTAATTAGGAAATAAAATGATTAAAAAGTATTTTAGAAATATTATTGAATGATATTAGATATTTTCTGAAGTTTGGTTTGAATTGTTGTGATTTTATATAGAAAATGGACAATTGTTGTTACCTCAATATAATTAAAGAGATCCTGAATATACATAATCCATTAAAGATCAAATGAATTAGACGCAAAGCAGTTTAGAGAAAGACTGACTCTTTATTTTGTAATCTTTATAAATAGTAAAAGAAATCCCGAGGATCTCTCGATCCTCGGGATATTTTAATTTACTCATGTCATTGTAATATATAGAGGATGATGAACAATAGGGAGATATCCAATAAATTTAATCAAACATTCAGATATCTAAATTGTTTTGTACAACAATTTGTTGTAAATGATTTACTAGTTATGGAATTAATGAAAGCCTTGAGTGTTCTTATCATCTTTGAGTACTGAGTTTTTCGTAGTAGTACCCTCTAAAGACCATGGGCCCATTCAAAAGGATTTGATGTATCATTTTTAATCGTATCAATTCTATTTCAGTTATGTGATTTAAATTTCTTTGCAACGGTTAAGATAAATTTGTGAGTGTGTTGATTCTTTTATGAATTGGTTATGTTGTTAATTTGCAAAAGATAAATGTTTCATTTGAATATTGTCAATTTCTGTTCCATTTCCAATTACTATTAGTTTATCATTTGATAACTCCTTTCATTTTTCACATTTACTGTTCCTTTTATCAAATTCACATTTGTTGTTCCTTTCATTTAATTTGTATTTGTTGTTCCTTCTTAAACACACAGTAATTCGTTGTTATTTTCCATAAGATTAAATAATCATTGATAGATTGATTCATTAAGTGTTTTCATAGATTAAACTACTTCTTCTTAGCTATATGAATTCAACAAATTGATTAGTGTCTTTGATTCACAATGTGTTATTGATCAGATTACAATTTTGTTGAGTGAGTTATCAATTTTAGAGTTTTTAATGAATGATTTAAGAGATTGATTATTGCAGTAATTTAGATAGACTCATATTTGATTTAACTAAATCATGTACATGATTTGAACCTCTACGACTATCTACATATACTTTGATGACATTCTTGAAAGAAAAGATGAATCCTCAATTGATAAATTAATGTCAAACTAAGGTTGTTTTTAGGACATCTTTAGAGCCCAACACCTATCATAGTGAGACACTATCAGATGTTGTTTGTAAGTACCCTACTTATGACAAAGAAATGCACTCCATTGTACAATCCTATCGCTAGTGGAGACATTACATTCTTGGGAAGGAGACAGTCATCCACACTGATCATAAGCCACTACAGTTCATGCAGACAAAAGGAAAATTGTAGAATGATTTCCATCATAAGTGGTCCACATAATTGCAACAATTCCACCTCAACGTCAAGTATAAAATAAGAAGCACCAACTGTGTCGTTGATTGCCTCAACAGACTGCCAGTTGCAGAACTCACCACAATTCTATACTCTTGCATCCATGAGACCTCTGGATGGCCCCAAATCTATGATACCGACCCAGACTTCACCACCACCTACCAAATTTTGGCCACAAATGCAGGTGTCTCTAATTTCCATATTCAGGATGGGATACTCTTCCATTTGGGCCATATCTACATTCCATCAAGTGAGTGAGTGAATATTATTTGGGAATCCCACTAGAGTCGGGTGGTAAGACACTTCGTTGTCAAAAAGACAGTGGCAATTTTGTAGAAACATTTCTAGTGGACGAAACTTCGACAAGAGGTCAACAAGTATATAAGGTCCTGCACTTCCTGTGTTATTTTCAAACCAACCACTAAGAAACATGGAATATATACCCCTCTTCCTACTCCTGATAGGCCATGGGAATCCATCGCAATGGAATACATGTCAGGCCTCTTGTCCACCAAGTGAGGAAATGACTTTGTTTTTGTGGTTGTTGATCACTTTTCTAAGATGGCGATTCTAGCCTCCTGCAAGAAGTGCATCATAGCAGAGGCCACTACCAAGATCTTCTTTGAATGAGTCTGGGTAGATTTTTAAATCCCTCAAACCATTGTATCATATTGGGACAATCCCACAAATCATTATGGTCAAGCCTCTAGTCACTCCTGGACACCAAGCTCACCAAATCCACAGCCTTCCACCCTAGACAGATGGCCAAACCGAAGTCGTAAATCAAATGATCGTGCATGTCCTGCGCATGTATAATTCCAAGAACCCTCTCACATGGGATGAGAGCCTTCCCTATGTTCAACATAGCTACAACTGAGCCCTGCATAGCTCAACCGAACACAACCCCTTTCAGGTGGGTTTGGGATTCCAACCATTGGGTCACATAGATGTTGCATTACCCCTTGTGGTCACCTCGGTTGACTCATCTCCTGCTCTAAATGAAGCTGAGAAAGCCACCTGGTCTATCGATTATATCCATCACATCCGCCAACAGGTTCAGGATATCCTATAGAAGTCCAATAACAAGTACAAGCAGCTCCATGATCAACATCGGGTGCCACATAAGTTGTAGGTGGGAAACAAAGTTTGGTTGCACTTGCAGAAAGAATGCTTTACAGGACCCCATCAAAATATTTTCCCACTCCATTATGGGTCGTACACCATAACCAAGGTTGTGGGTGATAATTATTTTGATCTCAACATTCCTCCTTTCCTTGGCCTGCACTCAGTGTTCAATGTGGATCTCCTTCGACCTTATTTCCCACCATTATTGGACACATCAAAGATAGCATAATGCCTGACACCAAAACATCTCAACCCCGAATTCCTACAACATGCATCCAGTGATCATATTGTGGAAAAATAGGTCAAGGGAACCTGCCAACAAAGGATCCAACTTTATCGAGTTGTCAAAGCAGGGAAACTCCTGCACCAAGGCAAGTGGCTCACCTGGGGCCAAATTCAACAGAAATTTCCTCATCTGATGGGGACACTCAATGCAATGGATACCATTGCCTCCAAAGTGGGGAGGATTTATTGATGTGGATGTCGGTGGCCTCCCACCTATTCCAACTGGCTTATTTTGGCAGTTTTCCATTTTGGCAGTTTTTTCTAGTTTTTGTGTCCTTGACTTTCAGGGTTGTTTTAAGGCCCTAAACAACATTTTTAGGGCTCACCACAGTCAAAGAGAAAATTGAGTTAGAGTCTAACAAAAAAATGGGCATTCCTCAGATATACCTTTCCAACAAGCTATCGTGCACCTAAAATAGAGATCGTATGCAAAAGTTACAACCCCGGGAAGTTGATGTACTAACTTACCTAAACGGGGCCCACATGACTTTTGGTGCTTCATCTCCTAGGGTTAGGTTTTTTTATGTATAGAGTTTTTGACATTCCTTTTTATTGTAAAAATACCTTCAAAGCCTCATTTTAATCATCTTTGTGCGAATGAGCACAACCGTCACATCTCTTCTCAGAGATAAGCCACCACCATTCTAGCAAGCTTGTTTTCTGATGCATTTTACAGTTTCAGCTTATTTCATTATTGAATATAAACCAATGTTACTGTATATTTGTTATTCTATGTTAAGCATATTTTTATAATAATATGTATTCATTTCTTTCTTCTCATAAAATCTGGATCAACCGCCCAACACAACAAATTTAACGACTAGGATGGAACATGGTACCAACTCGATCACAGAAAAGACAAGACAATAACTCCACATTCATGAAAAAAAATAGTCATTATGGTTTCATCATCTTAAGAAGGAGCATAACATTCGACTTCTTTACCTCTTCTCTACATTCAAAATACACTCCTTCATCCCCCTCTTAGTAAATCATTCACGGAAACAAGTATCCTCCCCTTCCTATGGAATTCCAATCTTATTGTTACCATCTTTTGTATGGAATCTTCGAGAAAACCCCACACATGACGAAAGTTGAATTTCCATGAGGAACAACCAATTCTGGATTCGGTGCTACCTTGCGAAGTGCCATTTGAAGGTTCTACATTCGAAAATTCTCCTTGCTCAAGTGTGCTGACTATAACATCTGGGATCCCAATCAGCTCCTTGAATTATAATATGAAAAATACATAGATTTCATCGAAAGATAAGATGGAATTGAAAGAGTGGTGATGCAAAAATGGGTGAGACCCCTAAATAAATATGGCATTCTCTCCCTCCTTAAATGTCCACATTTCATTCGTGCTCAGGATGTTCAGTCATGTGTTCATTTACTCCTCACCAGAGTGCACGGGGGTTGGCTATGGCTAGACCATCCATATATGATCGACTAGGACATCATACATATAATTTTCATCCTTCCCACTTATGACGAAGATCTGACAAATAAGCTCAGGGAAATAGATGCACCGCATGATGATGTTTATTCTAAATACAACACATAAAAGGGAAAGTGTAGGTTTTTAATCCCCGAAATTGACAATTTGGTTGTCAGGTTTACAACACAACTACTTGCATACAAACTCATTCACAACTGTTAGAATGAAGAATGCACCATCGGGGTCATTCTCACAATAGAGATATGTGTTGATGGGATTTAGATGGATTGCCCCCCCTACTTATTCAAAGGATTCATCACTGACTATATGAACACTCAAGATGAAAGGAAATAATTTCACTGCAGTTGGGTCATCCTATTGTTGGGTATGGTGCTATGGAGACTATTGTAATATATTTACACCCTACAAGAGTTACCTCCCTTAGGCTCTTCCTAGACCTAAGACAAAATATAGATGCAATAATTAGATTTTCCTAGATCCAAATCACACATGAGAAGATCTATGAGATAAGAGGATGAGAAACATACATGATACTTAGATGGTTGTCCCTACAAACTCCTTAGATATCTTTCACTTTCACGAACCCATGTCTACACCTAAGAACACCCACAAACACTTCTCACAAGATCAAATGTAACATGCACTAATCATTGATAGATCTAATAATATGACATACAAACATGAAAATATTAACTCTCTATAAATATTATAATCAACATATACAATCAAATTGAGGGGGAAATCTTATGCCTCTTCTATTAATAAGGATAAAATACTTACAACTTACAAACAAATAGCTTTATGAAGCTTCTCCCAATTTTCTTTCCCAAGCTCTATGATCAATCTGACATTATAAGTTTACTCTATCGTTTCCTCCCATTTTCCCATGAGATACCCCCAATATATAGTATGATAGATATAAGATGGTGGATAAATCAAGATACCCAAGATAACAATCTTCTAGAGGTCGTATTATGAGAAATACGAGCCTTGATTGTATCTCCTTGAAATGAATCATAATTGGAGAGTAACATACTTGGCCATGCCTTTTATTCTTGTAGTGCACGACCATTCATGACTTAAAAGAGAGAAATTAGTGATCATCAACGTTTGGTCAAGAGTTGTGAAGGGAAAACATCCGACCAAGAAAAAAGGTACTAGAAACTCAAGGGAAAAATGACATAACTCAATGTCTCATCCTGCTAACCTCCAGATGATGTCCATCAGGTGATCATGTGGAAAATAATTGTATAACAGATACCACCACTTGGATTTGAAATCAACAAGGAAGAGGATTACTCACAAGTTTTTCCATAGATCCATTTATAGATTTCAGGCCTACAGAAAATTCAAGTCGTTTCTGAGAACATTCACATCCTCCAATATGAGAATATTGAACTCCATGTGCAAATTCAAGAGTTAACAGAAGAGGAGAAAACATTCCAACAATAGATTGCAGTAGCAGTAGGAGTCATCTAGGATGGCCAAAGTTGCGCCCAGGAATTTCCAGCCTTGGTCAATCAAAACTTTAATTTATGGAACCACTTACAAAGTCCCCTCGAATTGAATACCATCCATGATAGAGTCTGCACAACAGAAGTTGAAGGCAAACAAAAAATACATGATCTGGATTCTTTTCCGCTTAGAGAGTGCATTGTTGCAGTGTTTTGCAACAAAGACAAAAGAGATAGTTGTAGCATGGGCTAAGAAACATAGCATATCAGATATCATCGCATCTAGGACTGATAAGGACTTGAACTTATTTATACATCTCTCATACGTGCAAGCTATTGTTGACCCCATCATTGAGAAGATAAACACGACAGACCTGACAGCTCCTTAGGTCACAATAGACAAGGTTGAAGCAACGGTCCAACTTACCCAAGATCTTCAGGGCTACCTCAATAACCATGAGCGCCAGTTCAATGATTTTGTGCAAGAACTCAAGACTACCATCCGATCTATTGAGGCGATCACCACATAAAGTAGTTGGCTTGAGGATGAGCCAAGTAATAGTGGTGGGGGGTTGTTGGCTTTAGGATGGGCCAAGTAATAGTGGTGGGGGGATATTGGCACCCAAATTTTTGGGTTAATATTACGTGTGTGCACAAATGAAGTTGTGCATGCTCATTCCAAGTTTTGTGCACACCTAAGAAACTACAAAAGGGGCACACACTGGACTAATTTTTTAAGATTATGTGCCAAGTTTGAGATCTACCAAGTGCATGCTAGCCCGAGTTTTTTCAGTTGCGCTGGAAATCAAGAAGAAACAAGCAATAATTAATAAAGGAATAATTGGGAAATATACCTAAATGATTACTATGAGTAGCACAAGGGAATGTGGAACAACTAGAGGATGAGTTGGCCAGGTAGTTAGGATTGCCCCGATTCAAAAAAGGTTGTGTGGACTACAAGAAGGTGCCATAAGTGTGTGAGGAAATTTGTTAGTAGAGTGAGTGGAGAAAAGATGAAAGAGACAAACCTCTTGAGCAGAGAAATATATAAAAGGAATCAACAACATCATAAATATAGTTAGTCAATCATGGGATTCACTAAGTTGTTGGTGTCAATTGTTCATTATCGAGAGATCGCTCTAAGCCTTTGTAGTAGTGTAATGTTGTAATGCTTCTGAATAGAGTCCAAGTCTATCATACATCCGAGGTATAAAAGGATGTGCATGGACCAATATGTTGTCATTATGGGGAATTATGTAAAGAGGACATGTGACTCTATGGTTATTTAATATAGTTTTCTTATTGTATGCTTATGTTCAATCGAATGGAAGGAGTAATACAGCTACAACAATTATGATCTATCTTGTGTCACTTATGTGTTATTTGGATATGTGTGTGTGTTGTTTTACATATTGATAATATAAATTTGTTGTTAATGGAGTGCATAAATGCTATCCTAGATGGATCCATGTGTATTTAGTCCTTCATCCCTATCACAATACTAGATGGTCCTTGTGACCCTCATTATGTCTCAGGTGAGACCTTCTTAGACCTTCTCTAAAGATCGATATGTCGATGCTTTGGGGTTTTTGTTGGTCAACTCTGGATGAATCCTGGGTCTAAACTCCCCATTGTTAAGAAGGATGCACGCAAGCATGAAATGACCAAACACTTGTTAAATTATATTAAATATACAATATGGGCCTTAGGACATTCTTGAGGTTGAAAAATTATTATAAATAATACATTCGCTAGTGTTCCTCTCTTGTTGATCATGCAAAAGGGACACTAGGAAGCTTTGATCATATATTTTGGCGGTCCTAATTATTCCAAAGCAGGGGCCAATATGATGGACTTGGAAGGGAATGGATTTGATGTGCACAGTGCCATCAGAAAGGGCCTCAATTACAAATTATTTGGGGCTATGAAATTCATCCCCGACGTCAAAGAGCTATTTGATAAACTCCATGAGGAAAAGAAGAGGAGGTGTAGGTATAATATTTGCTAAGGAATTGACATCATTTCATATTATGTCTACAAGAATGAAGAGGACGATATCTTGGAGAAAGTCAAGTGGCCCGTAGAGGAGGAGATGTGTGCCAAAACATTGAGGCACTATCAAAGGATTGAGTGATTCGTGCACTAAATTATGAGAGGCACCGAAGATTGATTTCCTTCACGAAGAAAAACCTCCACAAAACTTTAATTATGGAGGTTTGTATACTTACTTTGTCAATACAAAAAAAAATTGATGCATTTTACGTAACAACCACACTAGTGCACTTTCAATAACCCAAGTGCGATATAAGCAATATAACACACATGTATATTGTGTTTTTTCATATAATGTTGATGTTGTTGTTGTTTGATTTATAAGATGTATTGTGAGTACACTAATGATTTCTCCATTTTTAAATAAAATTTGAAATGTATCACTCATTAGAATTTAGAGTTACCATATAATGTTTAAATTTAGTTTTATGAAATCATTTAATTTGGATTGTGATTACAAAAACTTATAACCATTAATACCATATAATGTTTAATTATTTTTCAAGGTGAATTGCTTGTTGCCCGGTAAGATACAATATGTCGATTAAACATGTTTACAAAGAAAAATGCATAAATATGATGAGTGAAATGATTGTGATTTGAATAATTATGTATTTTTCATAAATTGTAATAATATCATTATGATATAGTTATTCACTAATAATAATAATAATGTTCTTTTATTGATTTTTATTATTCAAAGATTACAAGACAAAGCTATAATATAATCATTTACTCAAATCACAATTATTATATTTATTTTTTCCAAAGATATTATTAATTTATATTATTCAACTATTATAATATAATTAATTTAATTAATTAAATTTAAATTAAGTATAAAGAATATATAATAATAAATTTTGATCTATAGACTTTCAGTGAAATGGTTTTATAATTTTTAACTCTATTACAAACTTTAAGAATCTTCTATTGAAAAAGTTTGTAAAAATATGTAAGTATTAGTTGAATCTTCAATTAAATTAATATGTGAAGTATTGCATTTTGTTGATTTTATATCAATATGTATGCAATATTGGATTTGGTTAATGAATTAAAAAATTAATTTGAATAGTTACCCTTGTGAAATATTATTTTTTCATTTATTTTATTGATAGTGTATAGCTTGAGTGGGCCTAATGTTTAAAACATGTGTTTTCTCCTAGGAGGTCACATGTTAAAATCCAGAGGGGGGTAGAGTATGTACACCTCCGTAGAATTTAGCATTCAAATTTCTATGCAAAGGGGGTCTCTTGTCCCACAAACAAGGGGGTCTCATACACTAATTCCCACACTCCCAACACTAAACAATTATTCACGTTTACTTAGTTTTACTGAGTTTTACTGATTTTTACACTTATTGCGTTGTTCCTGGGACATTTTCATCCTCTCAACTACTGACAGGAGTTTCAACTCCACCTATACTGTCGTTGCTTTCTGCTTTTCCTCATGGAGTTGTGACTCCAATGTATTTAGTTCAGGGTCCTCAGTAAGTCTCTCATATGTCTGCGCACTTCTACTGCTAAGCTATTTACATTCCAAAGCCAATGCTCTGATCCTTTCAATTGTGCTCTAGGTAGTGGCTTCTCTTTGGTCTCGCATGTCCTGTGGAGTACTTGGTATTAATTGTAGCTCTAGATATGCTATTCTCTGTTGGATGGCTTCAACAAGCTTCGCTACTTGGTGCTCCACTGGGTCTTCCTCATTTTGCTCTAAGCCCGTAACAGAGAGAAGTACATTGTTGACTGCTTCTTTTACTCCAACCTACTCCACTAGCAGTTGTTCTTTCTCATGCTGGATCTACACTCTCTCCTCTTCGAACTTTGTTTGTAGGTCATCCTTTTCCTATTGTGCAATTTGACGTTGCTCTATTACTTCCTCTTGTGCTTGCTTAAGGGCCATTGTGGCCTATTCTGTTTCTTCTTGTGCGCGACGAAGGTGAGCTTCGATTGCATCAGCTAGTTTGTGGAGTTGGGTAGTCTCATCTCCCAACTCTATTTCTTTTGATGGTAGGGGGAATAGTGGACACTGTGTGGCTGGAGTCTAAGGCCTGTTGTACCCCTCACAGTTCTTCTTCAATTCTTTCATACATGGTCTCTTTCTTAGTTTCATTTCTTTGCACAAGATATTTCGAGGCATCTGATACAGCTGCGATGATGAAGTAAAAGTCATTGAGCATGAGCACAGTCTGTAACTTGGTCTTACTAGATTTTGACTTCTTCCACGATGTGGGTTTCATGGGAGAAACATTTCTTTTGTTACATGGCTCTACGTCATCAGGGGGATTCTGTGGTGGTGTTACTTCACCTTGCTTCTGCTAATCTTATTTTCCATTATTCTCTTCTTTGTCTACTTCGCCATCACCTGCTCCGCTAGGTGATTCTGAAGAAGTCTCTTGGGATGTGTTTTTCAGCTTCTGTACCTCTTCTGTTTTCTTCCTTCTACTAGTTCCAGGTGTATCATACCCTTCACGAGTGACCACCTGGCTTCTGAATAGTTCATGGTCAGACATTTCTGTGGGGTCAATCGAGATAAGGAGCTCTACAGGCCATTCCTTATTTGTTTCTTCTAGGTCCTCCTCTGTGAGTTTGTAGTAAATATGTAGTACTTCTGTGTGTTCATCTCCACGCACAGTGATATAGATAAAATGTTTGTCTGCGTGGAGCTTTACAAATGTCTTGAACCTGTGCAGGGTGTCCGACGTCATACGAGGGACAACCTCAATAACCCTCTTTAACTGCAGGTAGTAGGTGTGGAACACTGCGTTTGAATGTCATTGTTTTCCCATATTGCTCGAATACCAGAGCATGGTGAACTTCGCGGTGAAGGGTTCAGATATCTCTATTTCAGAGAAGGTCACACCTTCTGACATATCCCAAGCTATGAACATGATGAGGATTAGCAACCAACTAAAGCAGAACTCATAGCCATGATCCTGAGCTTCATGATAGTATTGTTCTAACCGGTTCACTAAGTAGCTTGCCCAGTTCATTTGTAGCCCCTCCACGCATTTTCCTGCGAGGTCAACAAAAAATCTTGTGACCTGCGTGGGTCTCTTATTTCTATCTAGATTACCAGCAATCAACTGACAAGTGAGGCACACTGCGCCATTCTAGATGGAGGCTACCTTGTAGCCTCGCTTCCCCTTATCCACATCACCGTAGGTATCTTTAATCTTCTGCGCCAGGGCGTGGTCTACAGCCTTTCCTGGGTAAAAGTCTTGCAGGTTTGGTCCATGTATGCTCAATCCAGTGATCCAATGGATTAGCACCAGATCCACGATGATGCGTCTGTCTAGCCACAAATAACCTCCATGGAAGCTCGACAGAAGGAGATTAACGCACGCATTAACCTCCTGGTGCCTTCCAAAATGGGGTATCTTCATTATGTTCAGGATGGTGAGTTGCACAAGGTCCATAGTCCATGGTTGGGGGATTATCCTCGACTTCTTACCCTTCGTTCTAGTCAAATACATGTGAGGTGTGAGAATGATAAAGTTCTTGTGGTCTCCCAAGTTGAATTCATTGATATTCAACTTTAGAAGATTATCCTGCTGAGGCTTGCTTGTGCATATCCCCTTCGGGAGGTACACAGTAATCAGAGTGTAGTCAAAGTCCTTGGGGACACTATCACAATTCACTGCGCCGTATAGAGGCGAGAAGTAGTCGGGCAGGATGGATGGGATTAACTTTGTGTTTTCCAAGTCATCTCGATGCTTGGTTCTTTTCTCGTCTGCAGCTCGGGATGGTTCAGATCTGCGAGAATTCGATGGGGAGGCTTGCACTCCTCTCATCGATGAATCTTGAATTCTAATGGACATCACCTTCTCATCCATAAGTTTGATTAGAAATTCTTCGACAAACTTTTCTACGGTGCTGAGTTCATCCGACATGCACACTCGAGATAGGATAACTCAGGTCGATGAAGAAATGCTCAATGCAATAGAACAGGTAGTGAAGTCTTAGTAAGCACAAAAAATTAACAATGAGTTCTCTTGTTGTCTCAGATACAATTCATGAAAGTGTTCTCGGTGCAAGAGTCGATGGAATAAGTAGACAGCTATGTAACGGATCCCTCCAATGGACAAGAGGCCTTCATCAATGCAGTTTTGTCCATTACGACGTGGTCCCAATGGTCTGATGGTGATATTTATTATCATAATTGTTGTTCTAACTATTCAGGAATGCCAATCTAATGGTTATAATGCCTCCAATGGTCATATCTCTCCTCCATGGAGAAGTGCCAATATGAGCTACTCTGATATTCTGACAAAGTTCAAATTCTGGAGACCTTCCTTTTGCAAAGTCTTCTCTGGAACTTCCTATAATTTCTCCAACTTTGCTTTCTTCTTGCTCAGCTTTCTATCCTTCTTCCCTGTGATCTACGTCTCGATATTCCTCTTTCCATTCTGATTCTTATCTCCTCTTGGCATAGTAACTTCACGATGTTGGTTGTCTTTCATAAGGTTCAAGGGCAATACTTCTTCTTTGTCTGGGGTAGGTTCTCTACTCTGTTGTATAGACAGGTGTTTCAAGTCTTCTTGTGTTCTTTCAACTTCGACATCCATATTTATAGTCCTTAGTAGCTTCGACTGGTTTTCTTGTTCTTTCAGTAAGTGTGCTATTCTTTTAGCCATGAATTCTCTTAGGTGTTTCTTTTTCTGTTCTAAAGCTTCCTCTTCTTTTCTTCGAGTCTGATATTTCTCAATCCAGGTTTTTCCTAGTAACATACCAAATGGGGCGTTGTTCTCAATAAATTTAACAACCTCAAATTCTTCCTCTGTCGAATTTCCATGAGCAGTCATATATGTCTAGGTAAGTCTTCCACATAGGGTTATCATCTTTCCTCGAAATAATCCTATTCTTCCCAATGAAGGAATCATAGCAGGATTTCCCAAAATTTCCCAGGTTCTTTTTGTCATAAAATTCACCCATGTTTCCTCATCCAGAACACAATCTATGTCAAAGTCTCCTATTCTTGTCTCTATGCTCTCCTTTTCTTTGAAGATCTATAATAAGTTGATATATTTGTGGTCATTTAGGGTTTCTTTCATTTGTATTAATACAGTCTCTGATTCTTTCTAGGGTTCTTCCATGGTATTAGTTTCTTGGTCTTCCTTAGGGTTTTCTTGTCTCATATTCATTCTTTCAACCTTAACAATCATTCTAGGGCAATCCAGAACTTCATGGTCCATAGCTTTACAAAAAAGACTACTAGGTTTTCTAACAAGGAATTCCTTAGAAAGATGTCCCGGTCTTTAGCAACTCTAACAAAGAGTTAATCCTCTCTTTCTCTTAAATGATCCCCGGGCTTTCTTGTACTGTGCACTAGGATCATGGAGGCTAACCTGCAAAAAATGTTTCCTAGGATCCTGCAAAAGGGGCACTAGGAAGCTTTGATGATAGATTTTGGCGGTCCTAATTATTCCAATGCAGGGGGAAATATGATGGACTTGGAAGGGAATGAATTTGATGTGCCCAGTGCCATCAGAAAGGGCCTCAATTACAAATTATTTAGGGCTATGAAATTCCTCCCCAACATCAAAGAGATATTTGATAAGCTCCACAAGGCAAATAAGAGGAGGTGTAGGTATGATATTTTCTAAGGAATTGACACCATTTCATATTATGTCTACAAGAATGAAGAGGACGGTATCTTGGAGAAAGTCAAGTGGCCTGTAGAGGAGGAGATGTGTGCCAAAAAATTGAGGGACTATCAAAGGATCGAGTGATTCATGTGCTAAATTATGAGAGGCACCAAAGAGTGATTTCCTTCACAAATCACAACCTCCACAAAACTTTAATTATGGAGGTTTTTATACTTACTTTGTCAATACAAAAAATAATCAATGCATTTTACGTAACAACCACACTAGTGCACTTTCAATAACCTGAGTGCAATATAAACAATATAACACACATGTATATTGTGTTTTTTCATATAATGTTGATGTTGTTGTTGTTTGATTTATAAGATGTATTGTGAGTACGCTAATGATTTCTCTGTTTTTAAATAAAATTTGAAATGTATCACTCATTAGAATTTAGAGTTACCATATAATGTTTAAATTTAGTTTTATGAAATCATTTAAATTGGATTGTGATTACAAAAACTTATAACCCTCAATACCATATAATGTTTAATTATTTTTCAAGGTGAATTGTTTGTTGCCCAGTAAGATACAATATGTTGATTAAACATGTTTACAAAGAAAAATGCATAAATATGATGAGTGAAATGATTGTGATTTGAATAATTATGTATTTTTCATAAATTGTAATAATATCAATATGATATAATTATTCACTAATAATAATAATAATTTTCTTTTATTGATTTTTATTATTCAAAGATTACAAGACAAAGCTATAATATAATCATGTACTCAAATCACAATTATTATATTTAATTTTTCCAAAGATATTATTAATTTATATTATTCAACTATTATAATATAATAAATTAAATTAATTAAATTTAAATTAAGTATAAAGAATATATAATAATATTTTTTTATCTATAGACTTTCAATGAAATGGTTTTACAATTTTTAACTCTATTACAAAATTTAAGAATCTTCTATTGAAAAAGTTTGTAAAAGTATGTAAGTATTAGTTGAATCTTCTATTAAAATAATATGTTAAGTATTGCATTTTGTTGATTTTATATCAATATGTATGCAATATTGGATTTGGTTAATGAATTAAAAAATTAATTTGAATAGTTACTCTTGTGAAATATTATTTTTTATTTATTTTATTGATAGTGTATAGCTTGAGTGGGCCTAATGGTTAAAACATGTGTTTCCTCCTAGGAGATCACATGTTAAAATCCGGAGGGGGGTAGAGTATGCACACCTCCGTAGAATTTAGCATTCAAATCGCTATGCAAAGGGGGTATCTTGTCCCAAAAACAAGGGGGTCTCATACACTAATTCCCACATTCCCACATTCCCAACACTAAACACTTATTCTCTTTTACTTAGTTTTACTGAGTTTTACTGATTTTTACACTTGCTGACTTGTTCCTGGGACCTTTTCATCCTCTCAACTACTGACAAGAGTTTCAAATCCGCTTGTACTGTCGCTGCTTGTTGCTTTTCCTCCTGGAGTTGTGACTCCAATGTCTTCAATTCAGGGTCCTCAGTAACTCTCTCATAAGTCTGCTCACTTCTACTACTAAGTTGTTTACATTCCAAATCCAATGCTCTGATCCTCTCTTCTGTGCTCTGAGCAGTGGCTTCTCTTTAGTCTCGCATGCCCTACAGAGTACTTGGTACTGTTTGTAGCTCTAGATCTGCTATTCTCCGTTAAAGCTGTTGGATGGCTTCAACAAGCTTCGCTACTTGGTGCTCCACTGGGTCTTCCTCATTTTTCTCTAAGCCCGTCATAGAGAGAAGTGCTCTACTGACTACTTCTTTTACTCTAACCTGATCCACGAGAAATTTTTCTTTATCATGCTGTATCTGCACTCTCTCCTCTTTGAACTTTGTTTGTAGGTCATCCTTTTCCTATTGCGCAATATGACGTTGCTCTATCACTTCATCTTGTGATTTATTAAGGGCCATTGTCGTCTGTTCTATTTCTTCCTGTGTGTGATGAAGGTGAGCTTTAGTTGCATCAGCTAGTCTGCAGAGTTGGCTAGGCTCATCTCCCAACACTATTTCTTCTGATGGTGGGGGGGCAGTGCAAACTGCGCGGCTGAAGTGAAGGCCATGTTGTACCCCTCACAGTTCTTCTTCAATTCTTTCATACATGGTCTATTGCTTAGCTTTATTTCTCTGCAAAAGATCTTCCGAGGCATCTGATACAACTGCAATGATGAATTCAAAATCATCGAGCATGAGCACAGTCTGCGGCTTAGTCATACAATATTTTGACTTCTTCCGTGATGTGGTTTTCATGAGAGAAACCTTTCTTTTGTTAGACTGCTTTGCATCATCAGGGGGCTTCTGTGGTTGTGTTGCTTTGCCTTGCTTCTGTTGATCTTCTTTTCCATTATTCTCTTCTTTGTCTACTTCTCCATCACCTCCTCCACTAGTTGATTATGAAGCAGTCTCTTTGGATGCAATTTTCATCTTCTGTACCTCTTCTGTCTGTTATAGCAATATTTTCCTCACCATTTCTATCTTGCATAGAGGGCCTTTTTTCCATTTCCCTGTGAAGAATTTTTATCCCTTTTTGATTAATCTAGAGCTAAAAACATACATTTTTCCACATATATGCTCCCTATCAGTTATACAAGATGCGTATACACTTGTTTCTCCACTATAGCTCGTGTATATTGGGATTTGTGCCAAAAAATACAAAATGAGGTTGGGTTTCCATGTCACGACAGAAGATCTCTGATCCTTGGCCTTCCATATATTGGAAACGTTCCGACTCGACCCTTTAGTTGCATTCTGAAGGCTATAAGAGCACAATTTCGAGCTATGGAAAAGAGCATAAAGAATTCAACTTTGAGAGAAAAGATACTCTGGAGAAATTACTTCATATTGAGTCTGCATCCCTTTGTCCATCAAGTCTGAACACAGTGCTCATCCCCCAAGCTCTTCCCTTATTATCGAGAGGACCTCTTTGCCTCTTTCTCATGAGCTTTCCTTTGGTGGAGGATTGAAGTGGTGGGGACCCAGTTGGAAGGAACTTGGTTTCTTGGTTTTGAACTGTGTCGACGTGGAAGTCTTTAATGTTGACACTTATGTTGATCAATTATTAATAGAAATACTCCTTTCCCATCCTATTGGTATCTTGCAAATATATGATTATTATCCATGGGCATGTTTTTAATGTTTATTAATGGACTATGTTATCTGATGTGCTAACCCCTTTTATATCATCACTATATACTTGCTTTGCTTGTTTTTTGAGAACTTCTCACAGGTATAAAGATTTGGTTCAAAGTGCTAAATGGTGGAACATCATCAAATGTTGGATCGAGGTAGGCCTCTTTCTTGTATTGCACATTAGTTTATATAGCATATGTTGGAATTGAGTTGATTCTTGCAGTCATACCTGTCTGTTGTGGTTTTCCCTTAGCCATAAAGAGTTTTTCCCTTGTAACACTTTCTTGTTCCTTCTATTAGTTCCAGGTGTATCATACCCTTCACGAGTGACCACCGGGATTTCAATTAGTTCAGGATCGGATAGTTCTACGGGGTCAACCAAGACAAGGAGCCCTGCAAGCCATTCCTTAGTTATTTCTTCTAGGTCCTCCTCTGTGATTTTGTAGTAAATATGTAGTACTTCTTTGTGTTTGTCTCCACACACAGTGATATAGATAAAATGTATGTTTGCATGGAACTTCACAAATGGCTTGAACCTATGCAGGGTGTTCGACATCATACGAGGGACAACCTCAATATCCCTCTTTAAATGCAGGTAGTAGGTGTGGAACACTGCATTCGATTTCCATTGTTTCCCATATCGCTCGAATACCAAAGCATGGTGAACTTCGCGGTGAAGGGTTCAGATGGCTCTATTTCAGGGAAGGTCGCACCTTCCGACATCTCCCAAGCTATGAATGCGATGAGGATTAGCAACCAACTAAAGTGGAACTCATAGCCATGATCCTGAGCTTCACAACAGTCTTGTTCTAACTGGTTCACTAAGTAGCTTTCCTAGTTCATTTGTATCCCCTCAACGCATTTTGTTGCGACGTCAACAACAAACCTCGTGACCTGCGTGGGTCTCTTCTTTCTTACCAGATTACCAACAATAAACTGACAAGCGAGGCACACTGTGTCATTCTATATGGATTCTAACTTGTAGCCTTGATTCCCCTTCTCCACATCACCATAGATATATTTAATCTTTTGCGCCAGGGCATGGTCTGCAGCCTTTCCTTGGTAAAATTCTTGTGGGTCTGGTCCCTGCATGCTTAATCCAATGATCTGATGGATCAGCATTGGATCGATGGTGATGCGTCTGTCTAGCCACAGATAACCTCCATGGAATCTCAACAGCAGGATCTTAATGAACACGTTAACCTCCTGGTTCCTTCCAAAATGGGGTATCTTCATTACTTTCAGGATGGTGAACTGCGTGAGGTCCATAGCCCATGGTTGGGGGATTATCCTCGACTTCTTCCCCTTCATTCTAGTCAAATACCTGTGAGGTGTGAGAATGATAAAGTTCTTGTGGTATCCCAAGTTGAAGTCACTAATATTCAACGTCGAAAGCTTATCCTACTGAGGCTTTCCTGTGTGTATCCCCTTCGGGAGGTACGCAGTAATCAGGGTGTAGTCGAAGTCCTTGGGGACACTGCCACAATTCACCGTGCCGGCTAGAGGCAGGATGTAGTCCGGCAGGATGGATGGGATTAACTTTTCTTTTGCTAAGTCATCTCAATGCTTGGTTCTTTTCTCGTCCGCAGCTCAGGATGGTCTGAATCCGCGAGTAATCGACGGGGAGGCTTGCACTCCTCTCATCGATGAAGCTTGAATTCCTATGGAAATAACCTTCTCATCCATAAGCTCGATTAGAACTTCTTCAACAGAATTTTCTATGGTGTTGAGTTCGTCCGACATGCACTCTCGAGGTCGGATAACTCAGGTCGATGAAAAAATGCTCAATACAATAGAACAGGTAGCGAAGTCTCAGTAAGAACAACACATTAACAAAGAGTTCTCTTGTTGGCTCGGATACAATTCACAAAAGTGTTCTCGGCACAACAATCGACGGAATAAGTAGACAACTATGTAACAGATTCCTCCAATGGATAAGAGGCCTTCATCAATGCAGTTATGTCCGTTACGGCGCGGTCCCAATGGTCCGATGGTGAGCTTTCTTATCATAATTTTTTTTCTAATCGTTCGAGAACGTCAATCTAATGGTTATAATGCCTCCAACAGTCATATCTCTCTGCCATGGCGAAGTGCCAATCTGAGCTGCTCTGATATTCCGGTGAAGTTCAAATTCTAGAGACCTTCCTTTTGCGAAGTCTTGTCTTGAACTTCCTATAATTTCTCCAACTTTTCTTTCTTCTTGCCGAGATTTCTAGCCTTCTTCCCTGTGATCTGCATCTCAGTATTCATCTTTCCATTCTGATTCTTATCTCCTCTTAGAATAGTAACTTCTCTATGTTGGTTGTCTTTCCTAAGGTTCAAGGGCAATACTTCTTCTTTGTCTGGGGTAAGTTCTCTACTCTCCTGTACAAACAGGTGTTTCAATTCTTCTTGTCTTCTTTCAACTTAGACATCCATATTTCTGGTCCTTAGTAGCTTCAACTGGTTTTCTTGTTCATTCAGTAAGTGTTCTATTCTCTTAGCCATGAAGTCTCTTAGGTATTTATTTTTATGTTCTAGAGCTTCCTCTTCTTTTCTCTAGGTCTGATCTTTCTCAATCCAAGTTTTTCCTAGTAACATAGAAAATGGGGCTTTGTTCTCAATAAATTTAACAACCTCAAATTCTTCGTCTGTCGAATTTCCATGAGAAATCATAGATGTCTAGGTAAGTCTTCCACATACGGTTATCAACGTTCCTTGAAATAATCCTATTATTCCCAATGAAGGAATCATAGCAGGATTTCCCAAAATTTCCCAGGTTCTTTTTGTCATAAAATTCACCTGTGTTTCCTCATCTAGAACATAGTCTATGTCGAAGTATCCTATTCTTGTTTCTATGCACTCTTTTTCTTTGAAGATCTATGATAAGTTGATATCTCTGTGGTCATTCAGGGTTTTTTTCATTTGTAGTAATACAGTCTCTGATTCTTTCTGGGGTTTTTCCATGGTATCAGTTTCTTGGTCTTCCTTAGGGTTTTCTTGTCTTATATTCATTATTTCAAACTTAGCAATCATTCTAGGGAAATCTAGAACTTCATGGTCCATATATTTACAAAAAAGACAACTAGGTTTTCTACCAGGGCATTCCTTAGCAATATGTCCTGGTCTTCCGCAACTGTAACAAAGAGTTAATCCTCTCTTTCTCTTAAATGATCCCCAACCTTTCTTGTACTATGCACTAGGATCATGGTGGCTAACCTGCAAAAAATTCTTCCTAGGATCCTGCATCCATTTGTTAGTCCAAAAAGCCTTTCTATGCATAGGAATAACATATCTTTCACAATTCTTATCAAATCTACTCATATCAAATCTTCTTTCTTCTAATTGTGCCCTATTTTTCAGACTAGGAATTTTTTTATCAAACATACCTAGATTCATACTTTCGAAACAAAAATTTCCACTTATCTTACCTTTAACAGAGCACAAAGCTTTCAGATCTTATCTCTTCAATAAAAAAAAATATTTGTTCTTACCTTTATCAGAGCACAAGGCTTTCAGATCTAACCTCTTTTGTTCAAATATTCCTCCTTTCTTAGTAGAGAGCTTCGCAAGTTAAGTAGAGTATTCTGTACTAGGGAAATATATCTATGCATAGAGCTTCCTTTTTTCCTTAGTTCCAAGCAATCATAGTATCAAGTCCTGGAAACAGAACCATTTGCTGGCACAGGGGCAGACCCAAGGTTCAATGCTTCAACAACGCACCAAAAAAATCCTAACTATCGTCCCTTTTGGAAACACCTGCGAAGTAGAAGACGTCTCAGCCGAGGTAGAGGCAGGGGTGGTTGCAAGACTCAGATGTCTGCAACCTAGCTGGGACAAATATCTGTGATTATAACACCTTAATAGAGCACTTATCAGTTGTCATTCATCAATACTTAGCCTTTTTCTATAACGCAGATAATCCCTAATTACAACGCAACGCAATATTCAACAAGATCCAACACATTCAAGCACTAAACACATCAAAATAGACTAGATATGGTACTCATTCACATCACCAAGCACTAAGCTATCATATTAGATACATCTAAACATACATTAATGTACTAAGCATAAATCATATGAGCAATAAAACAACCATAATGCACAAAGAAACCATAACACGGGATATACGTGGTTCACCCCCAGCCTAGGGCTACATCCACCAAATCTTCTTCTCTTTATTGTCTTCTGTCAATCATATACATGCATAGGGCCACAATATCCTACTTCGCATAGGACATGAGATCTATGCACACTCTGCCAGATCCTCCTTCCTCGAGCTAGGTTACAGCACAAAGCCCTCTTACAATCTATGCAAGCTTCTTACATCCACTTTCACTTAGCTCTGCCAGTGTCCAACAAAACATGCACAAAGAATTTCTAACTATCACTTGCACTTAGCACAAAATCACACATATGCACACATTGTCTCTTCTTACAATGCCTAGACATATATTTATACATTACAAAAGGGCCTAGACATGGGTAAACCCATGGGCCAACATCCCC
Source organism: Picea engelmannii (assembly GCA_009831015.1). NCBI lineage: Eukaryota > Viridiplantae > Streptophyta > Pinopsida > Pinales > Pinaceae > Picea > Picea engelmannii. Next base: position 112,837 of record ML801800.1, read on the forward strand.
ATACCTGTTACATATGCACAAAACCCAAAAATTCCTAAAAGGGGGCCGAGATGCTGCGATCTCTGCTTTGACTTGTGCTCTGCCTTCGACAGCCTATCGAAGTCCCAAAAAGGGGTCAAAAGTGACCAAGGATCTTCAAAACTTGGTCAAGCGGCAACACCTACACTCCCACAACATTCCCAACACTTAGTCATTTTTACTGAGTTACTAAGTCATTTTTACTGAGTTATTCATCATGTTCCTATCTTATTTATTGTCCTAAGTTTATTCCCTACATTTTCTTTTGCACACCTACCAATGAAATGTGGCATTAAAATGGAACTATCTCTGGCTAACACTTGGAAGGTATTGATTGGACACATATAACTTGAAAATGACTTGGCATGATGACTTGGCGATGAGTTGGGCGATCAAAAGTTACACAGTGCACAAGCTACACAAGGTTCCATGGCTCTGTCTACTTCACACACAAACAATATGGAGGAAATTTCCTTATAAATATGTTATGGATACCCTATGACAATGCATGTGGGATAGATAAGGCAGATTTTGAAATCAAGGGCCAATATTCATGTGGAGAATAGATCAACGACTACTAAGTCTCTACATTCCAAAGGCCATAACTTGAGCTTCCGATGTCCAAATTGAGAAAATGAGAGCTCATTGGAAAGATAGAGACATGAATAACACTATGGAAATTTTTCCATAGTTGGAGTGATGGTTGTCATACCCTAAAAACTAAATACATTCATGACTAGTTTTGGCTTGACAACACATTATTTTTGAAAAAATGGTTATTAAAATGAATTTATGAACATCTAAAAGTGTGCCCCAATTGTGAGACAAATATCAAAGTTCATATTTACTAAAGGGATATTAATTCATTGCACAAAAGGGAAAAAACCATAACCATAAAGACGATCCACAAAGATGAAGAGAATATTATAAACCAAGGGAGACGCATGTCTAGAAAAGGTTATTTCCATCATAGTAAGTCAAGTAGACACTTTACTAATCCCTTTTCCTTCTTTTCCTCTCAATTAGCTGTCACCTAACCTTTTTATTTCATGATCTATGAATACCAAAGGTCTACTCCTAACCATGTTTTGTCCTTTCTTCCAGGTATTTTCATTTACTTGTCCAAGGGAGCCCCATCCAAATCCATTTAGGATGAATGCATTTACTTTTCAATTTTATAAAATATTTTAAAGACATCTATATATTTTTGTTGAGGTTCCTAGAGAACTATTCGAGACACTATACTTGCCATTTTTTAGAATTTGAGGTTTAAGCCTGAGATTTCAAGTGTGAGTCTATCAAAATCCTTTAGTTTTAATTGAATGATCATGTTAAGTTCTTTGCATATGTGGTCCTTAATTCCCACTCTGTTAAATTATGTGTCTTTCTTTACTTTATGTTATGATGAAAATGTCATTGTGTGAGATTCCTTATTATATTGGCTTATAATCATGTACAATATTGTGAATATTTATTTCCTTAAATCTTGGTCCTTTCATAGGAATTCCCTGCATGTGAATATTTTATTCAAGAATAAGTGTGGTACTCTCTTAGGTATTTTCTATATTCCAATATTTTAATTAACAAAGAGAAGTACCACCTCTCTAAAAATACAAGAGGATTTATCCTCGTGATGTTATCTTCAAGACACTGAACAATCTTAAAGATGAAAATTGTTAGTGACCATACCAAGGAGAGATTCATTATGAATAAATATAATACTTTTCTTTTAGGATGATATATTATTGAAAAATTATAATTTTTCTAGTTCAAGTCTTGGGAAAATATATGGAATATTTCTAGTTGAATGATTTAAGATGAACTGGGTTCTTGAAAACCTGATTCAGGGAACATTAATTGGCATTGAAGATATGTTATTGGAGTTCCGAAAACAATTTAGTTATGCCAAATTTTTTAGAACCAAAGAACCATCCAAGATTCGGGCGGATGAGCTTCCCGATGACTACATTATTAAAACTTAGGATTTTAAAGAAAGATTCCCTAGAGACTCCACTAAAAAAGATTCCAGAATTACAAGAATATCTATATGACGACTCTACCAAATAATCTGTTTCATGTTGTGATGAAATTTCATCTTTCCCACCAATCCCAAAAAAAGTTCTTCAATTTATATTAAAGATATAAGGTTCCAAAAGAAAGAAACAGTTACACAGAATCCCCCTCAATTTGCAAGGAGAGGTTCATCCCATGCTAAATATTTCCATGGACAAGTTTCCCATGTTCTTTGAAAATACTTCAGAGAATGAAGAGAAACATTTATTTAAGCTTGATAATTTTTGTGATATATGTCATAACCCCATAGGACTCCTATCCATATCTTACAATAGTACACCTCTCGAGGGCATGTGACACCACACTGATTCTCACTTTGTTTCTTAGAAACACCAAGGATTCTTCACCCAAACTACACCTCTTCACCTAGAGCATACCCATACTTCATTCTAGGCTACAAGTGAGTCACACTCCTAATCTGTACAACTCACTTGTATACTTAAACCAATTGTTACCATTCTTAACACCTAGTCATTTAAGCATACATCCATGAACATGAAAAATAAGAGAAAACTTGTGAAACAAACAAGAGACACAGATATATAGTGTAGTAAACACAAGATGTACCTAACACCCAACTAAGTCTTATTATTGTGAAACAATTACAATATGAGCAATGATGGCTCAGTTTATAAATTGGGAATATTCACACAACTAACCTCACCTCACCAAGACACTCATACATAGATTCTCCCCACAAAGACTTGTTTGTCATAAAAAAAATCACAACCTTTGTGGTGCACCCTAGACATGTATCCACTACAGGATCAATGTCTCTTCTTTGTCATAAGAATTCACCAAGATAAAACAGAATTTTTCTTTTCATCATGGCATGCCCCACCCAAACCTATGACAAGACTTCCCCAAATTACCCTTGTGCATCCCACTCTTGGATACTTGTCTTCCATGTCTTCACAACTCTAACTTTCGTTCCGCCTTGCCTCATAACTCTACCTTGGTCAATTGACTTGTTATTTTTCTCTTATCCCCCATGCTTTCTTGGTTGTGTGCCTTGTGTTCTTTATATGGAATCCAACTTACTACTTCATGAATTGTCTCTTTCTTTGGCGTGCCATGCCCCTTCACATACCAGTGCACTCAAATGAGCCAATACACCTCTTCACAGACTAACACACCCATGTACTCATGCGCTCATTAAACTTTCACATCCTTTTAGACCGACATGTGAGAACCTTGGGAACACTCCTCATGTTGATGTGCCCGAACCTTTTTGGTGTGTCATTTCTTTGTGTGTTTCCTGAAACTAGATGATGAGACGCTTTGTGGGTGTGTCGATGGGCTTATCCAACCTCTCCAATGTTCCCATGTTGTCAAGGGTAGACAAGCCCACTCCTTGGGCACACGCCCAAGTCACCTTGTCCTTTCCCAAACACAACCCAAGTCCTCATAATCTATTGCAAGGCAAGTGAGGCATGTTGCCCCTTGGTGCCAAATATCATCACCGTGCACCCGAGGTGCTCCTTCTCATGCCTATATGACTTCATCTACCCAACCGATCACATTCCCCTTGTATTATCTTTCTAAAATCATCTCCAAGTCTTCCCAAGGAGTGCACATGATCAATGGGTGTTGCAGAGGGATTTACATCCTCCCCCACTCCAAGTTATTTTCATCTTCAACAACATCCGTTGATATCCATGATACCTCTACCCCATATTTGAATATTATCACCACTCAACAAATTCTATCTGGTCTATTGTTATCAAAGGGTACCCCCCTTAGAAGGATCCTAAACGTGTGCCTAAGTGTTGGATATTATTGACTTCTAGTTTCTTCGATACTTTGACTTTGTCATCTATTTGTCATGTAAATTGGATCCTCTAAAGTTCCAAACTGGTTGGGTGATCAGTCCAAATATTGTGTCTTTCCCTAGAGAATGCATGTCTCCACATCCAACAAACCCTTTTTTGTTTTCCTGATCATGATTCTATCTAAATATTCTTGGTTGTCTTGTTGAGTTTCCCACTGCACCCTTGACATGGTCACTTCTCTTAAACTGAAATTCTCTTTGAACCTCTCAGTTCTGGAAATGGTCATGCTCCTTGTCACAGTTTGGAAATTCACCTCCACAATCCATCCATTATTTCACAACTTCCCTACTTGAGTATTTCCTTGACACCTCCACAAGGCATCATCAATCACATTGATTTCTCCTGATAGTGGATCTCTATCTTCTTCGTTTAGTAGGAAGAGTGTACCCAATATCCACCACCAAGGCTATTGGAATACATTGTATCTAACATGTTTTGATCTATGCATAGGTATCACAAGACCATCCTAACTTCCTTCGGTGTGCATATAAAATCCTCAAGTCACTCTGCAATAAGTTGGAAGTCATATAGTCCCATGGCCTTCCTACAAAAGTTCATGATCACTGTGAGGTTTATGCCTTCCACTCCTACATATTCCACATTTGTATCCAAGTATAGTTGAGTAAGTGCCTCCATGCACTCTCTTGACTCAACTCTTGAAGTCTCTACAATGGGTAAGTCTGCAGGTCGATCCTCTAAAACATCTCTGGTTTGTAGTTTATAATGATTCACTTAGTGATTCCCCATCCACTCCATGGTCTCAAAAAGTGAAGATTCCAACTATCCCCTAAACTCATATTCATGGTTCTACTCATTCCTTAATTGACTAATCTTCCCCATGGTTTCCTTCACTGAAGTCTTTGTCTCTATCAATTATTTCTCTTCTTTCCCCAGAGTACTCAAAGATGTTGTGATTCGAGTGACCTTTTTTTTGTGTGTCATGTTACAAGTTTCATCCATGATTCCACTAACTCCTTCAACCAACCTAATCAAAGATACCCTAGGCATCCTCCCAAGCTTCTTCTTCATCATTGTAGCACCTTGTTTCCCCCAGTTTGTAAATATAACTGTATTAGCCAAGAGACTGTGGAAAACTCAATACGTGTGAATATTTGATTGGATGGACCTTTGTATAAAAGGTCAATGAATGTAAATTTTGTTATTTACTAATAAATGGATAAGTGTTGCATGACTGCTAGAAAGTGGGGGTGTATTAAAAGAGACCATGAATGCTATGAAAGAAATGGTGAATGGTACCATGAATGGTTGTGTTAACCTTCACCAAACCTTTACCTTACTGAATTTAATTACTCAGGACCAGAACAGTCCTCTAACCCATAAATGAATTACAGTCAGGCTAGTAGGTGGGAAGACCTCCTCAAGAGTTAATGAGGGGATGGGGCAGATCACCAATATGTAAGTCTTTCATACATGAACATAGGATGGGAATTCAGGCCACACACAATCTTTTTGAAGAAGGAAAGAAGGGAAGGTGTTGTGGGTAGAGAAAAATACCTACGAAGAACGCAAAAACTAGAGACTAAGCTCTTGGGTTCAAGAAAGAACTGGAAAATGAGTGTTCTTGTGACATCCCCCCAAAATAAATATTTTTATGTGCTAGAAATTTATTTCCGTTTTTGGAAAATTTGAATCTGGAAATTTTTTTCCATTTATGGCAATTCTGAATTTTGAATTTAATAATTGTATTTACTTATTGTGACTGTTGGGCAGAGATCTGTTTGGACCCAACTAACTATTTGACTATGACACTTGTATCACAACAGAATAATTATATTAACTGCAGGAGAACAAATGGAACAACCACGTTAAAATCAGCTGACCATGACTCCATGAGTGGGGAACCACTTGGAACTGCCCCTGGGCTGATGATTACAAGTGGAAAATCAAATATTTGGCCACTGGCAGCCCCTGAAAATCAGGGATTAAGAAAAGATGCGAAAATCCCCAAAGGAGGGAAAAGACTTGGGCAAAAATGGATAAATAGCATATGTGAGGAGGCAGAACGTTGCCAAGTATGCAGGGAAAGGATTCCTGAGCTCTCTTGTTGTTATGAACACTGTGGATTGAGTGTGAGGAAAGAGGAGCTTGCTGAAATAGAATTGTCTTGTTGTTATGAACATTGTTTAGTAAGTGTGAGGCAAGAGGAGAACTGTTGGAATTGAAAGACACTGTTGAGGAGGAGTTTCCAAGTTCACCCTCATGGATTCATGGTCAGGCTAGGGAGTGAATCGGGTAAGTAGATTTGGCTGCCCTGTTCTATGGTTGGGAGGAACGTGGTCGTTCCCTTTGTCTTCCCGCATATTGGATTCAGATATGTTGATCTATCCCTTTTTATTATGAATGGCTATATTTTCATCTAATGTCTTGTATCCTATAAATCTGAACTAGAATAATTTACATTCTCTGTCGAATGATTTGATATCAGATGCATTGTATTTGATTAAAAAATGGAACTGCAACGATTCATCTTCTTTATTTATGTTCGTTATGAGAAATTTATGTGAAGGAAATTCCATGTATATATATATAGTTGTAATTTGTCTGCTGGAATGTTCATATCTATCTGTCGAAGTAGAGTTACTGGTAATGGAAGATGAAGTCCATTTGTAGTTTTACTCTGTCTTTCGTCGTGTAGTTCGGAATAAACATCCAAACTTTGGAAAATTGTTCCTCCTGTGAGTAAAATGCTAGATGGATGCACCCGTAATTTATATTCCTATAAGTAAGTAAGGAAAGGAGGATCTTAACATCAATATGGAAGGTCTTCTCGGTAGTTAAACCCCCAGAAAACCAAACTAGGATTCCTCGAAACATCAAATTATAATTACCAAATTCTGATGGAATAATATTCTTAACTATGTATTTTTATAGACGCAAAGATCTAGTACTGTTGACATTTAATGCATTGATTTAAAAGAGGCTCTGAGTGGATATTATAGAATTTACCCTATACAAAGAATTTTTTTTTATCCTTTGTGTCCCTGTGTGTGTGTAAATTTCCTAAGTCCTCAGGCATTCGGAATTCTGTGAAGTAAAGGTATATTGTATCCTTCTACACCCTCAGTCTCCCAGAAACAAAAGTAAGTTTTCTCCCAAAAAATGAAGTTTGAGAATACCCGCAAAGGTTAAAGACCAAGGAGTGATGAAACTAGTGTGAAGAGTTACAGTAGGAGCTCTCTCTCCCTTTGCATTGTTTTTTATTTCCTTAACTTTTTGACAAGAACACTTAGTCCAACTTCCCTTTCGCCTTTCAGAGGTTCGTGTATATTGATGTATGGATTCTGAACTCATGAAGTTACGAATCCCGAAACCCTGAAGCTTCCACTTTTCGCTTCTCAGTTTTTCTTTTTCTTTTGTGTTTATGCACCATGTGTTCGTAAATTCAGAAAATCCCGAAGTAGCGGGTCCCATTTTACCTTTTCAGAACCTCAAGAAATGTCTTGTGCAGTTGTTGATATTTGAAACCCCAAAACCTCGAGTTCCAAAATCCCAAAGTAGCGAGTCCCTCTTTACCTTTTCGAAATCTCGAGAAATGTCTTGCGCAGTTGTTGACATTTGAAACCCTGAAACCCCAAGTTTCGAAATCCAGAAATTACAGGTCCCACCTTACCTTTTCGGAGCTTCAGGATATGTTTGCACTATTGTTTGAAATTTGAAACCCCGAAACCCCGAGTTCTGAAATCCCGAAATAACGGGTCCCACCTTTCCTCTTTTTCACTTTTCATGATTTCGGAAGTTCTGGTGTGTAAAGGCTTGGCATTTGAAGTCACGGGATTCCAAATCCCGAAATCCCAAAGGGGGTCCCACCTTTCCTATTTTCACTTTTCGCGATTTCGGGAGTTCTGGGGTGTAGAGGTTAGTCTTTGAATTCACGAAACTCCGAACCCTAAAACCCTGAAAGGCGGGTCCCACTCATCCCTTTTCTCTTTTCGCAAGTTGTTGTGAGGAACTTTATGATCTGATGATTCATGGGATTTCGGTACTTTCTCGATGAATTTTCCACCGTTCGTTCCTCTAAAGACATCTGATCGCTACCCTCCTGAGTTTTGATAGATCATCCTTGAATTCCGCACAGATCTATGGGATCTAACGATCCACTGGATTTCGGTCCTTTTCCCGACTTTTTTATCACCGTTCGTTCTCCTAAAGATAGCTGGCGAGAAAGATTTGGCGTTTTTCCACTGGATCTCGACCCTTGCGAGACGATGTTGCTCTCAGCCTCACTCTGAACACTTTAGGGTGATATCCTTTTCTCTCTCTGAACAACAAAGGCTCCTTCGAGCTAAGTTCGTATCGCCCTCTTACTTTGAGTATGTTGGAAGGGTGTAGGGAATAAGGGAAGGAACAAAATCATGGAGGGACTTTGCCTTTTACCCATAGAATCTTCTGTTCGAAGTAGATTATATGGGTGTAATAATACCCTTACAGTCATAATTGAATCATTCCTGTTTTTTTTACATTATAAGATTAAAATGAAATTGATTTATGCCATGGGAATAAAAAAAAAATTATGGTGATTTTTGAGGTTCATTACATATGGTATCAGAACAAAAGTTACAACACTAGGCCTGAACAGGGCCACATTAATTGCTTAGTATATATATTCTGATCTATGAGAAAACTAACAAACCTTGTGAATTGCAAACATAAAGATTTTCTGTTTTGTGTTAAATAATGGCAGCTCAAGAAGGTGTAGAAATCAGGATGGAAGATAATCCGCAACAAGGACCTCCTAGAGATCTGAGACAAAACAGTGATGGAAGTTCACCCACGGAGGTATTGGAAACAATGAGAAACCTTATAGTTGAACTGCAGGTTTTCATGGCCAACAATCAAAAATTAAAGAAGGCACAGTAGGAACAGCAAGAGATAAATGAAGTCTTGCTGTGTAGTATAGTAACCAAGAAAATCCCAAAAGATGATAACCATGAGGAAGAGGTCAGCAAAAGGGCCTCTAAGAATTATGATGCGAAAACAGAAAAAGGAGACAGTTCGTCTGAAGGGACACCTTCAGCTGAAGACAAAACCATACCAGACAAGAAAAGAAAACAAATAGACCACCTTGAAGGAGAATTTAAAAAGATTAAACCAGCTACTTTTGATGGAGAGTCCAGGACAGGAGAAGAATCCGAGGCATGGTTGTTGGACATCAAAAAATACTTCCAAATCTACAACTATTCCATCAACATGAAGGTCAGAATGGCCATCTACAATCTGAAGGGAAAGGCTAGCATTTGGTGGCAGGACCTGAAATTGGCCAAGGGCCTAAAGGAGAAACAGTTGGAATGGTCTAACTTCAAGAAGTATTTTAAGAAACAATACCTTTCTGAGAGCTATTATGAAAGGAAGACGAAATAATTTTATGAATTACGACTCAGACAAATGACAATGAATGACCTTATAAATAAATTTATGGAACTACTAAGATTCGTACCATACATCCGGGAGGATAAGGTAAAAATCCATCGATTCTTAAGTTGTTTACCATATTCCTACAGGGACATAATTGAGTTTGACAACCCCAAATCCTTGAGTGACTCATTCAGGAAGGCACGAATGTGCTATGACCAGTGTAAATAGCGGGTAGAGTTTCCCAATACCTGGAAGGATAAGAAGCAAGATGGAATAAACCAGCGGAAGAAGAGATACCAACCAGCTCCTTATCAGAATGCAACAAAGGGTTTCCCAAGGAAGGATTTTCACTCCAATCATCTGAATACGCAAGGTAGCGGTAAACCGGTAAACCTTGGAATGAAGAAGTTTGGGGACAACTCCAGCGAGCCATTAAAGTGTTGGGAGTGTGGAGAACCTCATCTAAGGAGGAATTGTCCACATTTAATTGCAGCAAATAGAACTGTTGTTCACAATTTGCAGGAAGCCTCGACAGTGCGTGACATGGGCAGAAGTCTGCATCGGATAAATGCATCCATAGATGGTCGACAAGCTGACCACCAGTCCTCAGTGGTAGAGATTGAAGGTAAAATCCTTGACACTCGAATTTCTATTTTAATTGACCTTGGAGCTACGTTAAGTTATATTACTCCCGATGTAGTAGAGTTGAATAAACTTAAGAAACAAAAGCATGAAAAACCTTGGCTTGTACAACTAGCAACAGGGACTAAAAGAAAAGTAGTTAAC
>ML801800.1:123040-146706 GCA_009831015.1 Picea engelmannii
CTTGGCTTGTACAACTAGCAACAGGGACTAAAAGAAAAGTAGTTAACTTTATTTCTGATCTTGAGTTCAGTTTAGATGGTCAAAAGATAAGGACCAATCTGAACATCCTACCACTAGGGTCTTATGATATGATTATTGGGATGTATTGGTTGGAACAACACAAAGCAGTACTAGATTTCCATACAAAGATACTTAACTATAAAGATAATTTTGGCACTGTTAGAACAACCCAAGGCATACCAAAACCTGTGTCAGTCAGACAAGTTTCAGTGATGCAATTCAAGAAATGTATTAGAAAGGGATGTCAAGTTTACGCCATCCAAGTAACGAATCTATTAGAAAAAGAAGATAATCCCAAGTTAGAAGACTTTGTTTCCCTACGTGAATTCAAAGACATGTTTGTTGATGAGATACCAGAATTGCCTCCTAGGAGAGAAATAGATTTCTCCATAGACTTACTACTCGGATCAGCCCCTATCTCAAAAGCACCCTACCGAATGAGTCTACCAGAATTGTCAAAATTAAAAATACAATTACATGAATTGTTGGATAAAGAGTATATCAGACCAAGTGTCTCGCCATGGGGAGCACCAGTCCTCTTTGTGAAAAAGAAAGATGGTACTCTAAGACTATGTATCAATTATAGACAACTGAACAAAGTGACCATTAAGAACAAATACCCCTTACCACGAATAAATGATCTGTTCGATCAAGTTGGTGGGGACAATATCTTCTCAAAATTGGATTTACGATCTAGATATCATCAAGTTAGGATAAAGGACCAGGACATAAACAAAACAACTTTTCGAACAAGATACGGACACTACAAGTTTGTAGTCATATCTTTCGGACTCACTAATGCACCAACCACGTTTATGTGCTTGATGAACAACATTTTTAGCAAGTACTTAGACAACTTTGTGGTAGTATTTATCGACGATATTCTGGTCTATTCTAAAACGGAGGAGGAACATAATGAACACTTACGAATAGTTCTGCAAACACTAAGAAAACACAAACTATACGCAAAATTCGACAAGTGTGATTTCTATCAAAAAGAAATACAATATTTAGGGCATGTCATTTCCTCGGAAGGTATTGTCGTAGACCCGGAAAAGATAAAATCCATTATGGAATGGCCAGTACCTAAGGATGTGGCAGATATCCGGTCATTCATGGGAATCACCGGGTATTATCGCAGATTTATAGAAGGGTTCTCAAAGATAGCCTACCCTATCACGTCATTACAAAACAAAGGAACCAAGTTTAACTGGTCGCAAAAGTGTCAAGACAGTTTTAACAAGCTAAAAGAATTATTGACATCAGCGCCCATCTTGAAGGTAGAAGACCCAGATAAAGACTTCACAGTATGCGTTGATGCAAGTAAAGAGGGGCTAGGCAGTGTTCTAACTCAGGAAGGGCACGTGATTTGTTATGAATCCCATAAATTAAAGGAACATGAGTGAAATTATGTCACTCATGACTTAGAATTGGCAGCAGTAATACATACTTTAAAAATGTGGCGACACTATATCATGGGCAAAAAATTCTTACTATTGACAGATAATAGCAGAGTGAAATATCTTAACCAACCAGACCTTAATGCGAGACAAGCAAGGTGGCTAGCCTTCTTGAGCAAATTTGACTTCGAAGTTAGACATATCAAGGGTAAGGAAAATAAAGTAGCAGATGCTTTAAGCCGCATAATCCATGGGTTATTTGAGATAAATATCAGCAGAGCATAAAGTGATCTGGAACAAAGAATAAGAACGGTAGGTGTTAATGACGAAAATTACACTAAGATGATGGAAGAATTGCAAAAAGAGTGTCACAAACGCAGATGAACCGGATATAAGTATCGACAAGGAGGGACTATTAAGATTTAAAAATAGACTTTACGTACCAGATTCAGCAGAGCTAAAATTAACTATTTTAGACGAAGTGCATAAGAAACCATACTCTGGCCATCCAGGTTACTAGAAAACAATAACAACACTCAGAAAACTATTTTACTAGCCTAATATGAAGGGAGAAACAACAGAGTACCTGGCTAGGTGCCAATATTGCCAGCAGGTTAAGGTTGAGCACCAACATCCATCCGGCCTATTACAACCATTACTAGTACCAGAATGGAAATGGGAGACTATCTCACTGAACTTTATCACAGGTTTTCTTAAAACTCAGAAACATAATGATTCTATCATGGTTGTAATCAATAAACTCAGTAAGTCTGCACACTTTATTCTTGTGAAGTCTACTTTTAAAGCTATTAACATTGCTGAAATATTCATGAAAGAAATTTTTAGGCTGCATGGTATTCCTAAAATGGTGATTTCAGATAGAGATGTAAAATTCGCATTCTCTTTTTGGAAGGAATTGTTTGTAGGACTAAATACTAATTTGAATTTCAGCACGAGTTATCACCCACAAATAGATGGACAGCCCGAAAGGACAAACCAAATCATAGAAGATATGTTCCACATGTATGTAAGAACAAAACCGAACAAGTGGGAAGACTACCTACACTTGGTGGAATTTGCATATAACAATGGGTACCAAACTTCGGCTAAGTTGAGCCCTTTCGAAATACTGTACGGCAGAAAGTGTACAACTTTGATTAGCTGGGATAACCCTGCTAACAGACTCATGGTTGGACCAGAGATTCTCCAAGAAATGGAGAACATGGTAAAGAACAACAGAACTTGAAAGAAGCATAGGACAGACAGAAGAGCTATGTGGATCAGAAAAGAAGACACTTGGAATTTCAAGTGGGAGACCATGTTTATTTGAAGTTCAAAGCCCAAAAAATCTCACTGAAGTTGGGGAACTGTGCCAAGATGGCACCTAGGTTTTGTGGGCCCTTTGAGATACTAACTCGAATTGGACCCATAGCATATCAGCTTGCACTTCCAGCTAATCTAAGAATTCATAATGTATTTCATGTTTCTTTGTTAAAAAAGTATATTCATGACCCTACTCACATGATTGATTGGAACTTGATGCAGGTGGAACCTGAGGGTGAGTTCCAAGTGGAACCCCTGCACATTCTGGACCGGCGAGAAGTAACACTTCGGAACAGAGCCATCGCTCAGGTAAAGGTGCAATGGAAGCACTTTAGTCCTAAGGAGGCCACTTGGGAATTGGAGGGAGATTTGTAGAAATATCATCGAATCATGTTCCAGGAAAGGAACGAACACTGAGGACAGTGTTTTATTGAAGGGGGAAAGGATGTGACATCCCCCAAAAATAAATATTTTTATGTGCTGGAAATTTATTTCCGTTTTTGGCAAATTCGAATCTCGAAAGTTTTTTCCATTTATGGCAATTATGAATTTTGAATTTAATAATTGTATTTAATTATTGTGACTGTTGGGCAGAGATCTGTTTGGACCCAACTAACTATTTGACTATGACACTTGTATCAAAATAGAATAATTATATTAACTGCAGGAGGACAAATGGAACAACCACGTTAAAATCAGCTGACCATGACTCCATGAGTGGGGAACCAGTTGGAACTGCCCCTGGGCTGATGATTACAAGTGGAAAATCAAATATTTGGCCACTGGTAGCCCCTAAAAATTAGGGATTAAGAAAGATGCGAAAACCCCCAAAGGAGGGAAAAGACCTGGGCAAAAATGGATAAATAGCATATGCGAGCATGCAGGACGTTGCCAAGTATGCAGGGAAAGGATTCCTGAGCTCTCTTGATGTTATGAACACTGTGGATTGAGTGTGAGGCAAGAGGAGCTTGCTGAAATAGAATTGTCTTGTTGTTATGAACACTGTTGAGTAAGTGTGAGGCAAGAGGAGAACTGTTGGAATTGAAGGACACTGCTGAGGAGGAGTTTCCAAGTTCACCCTCATGGATTCATGGTCAGGCTAAGGGGTGAATCGGGCAAGTAGATTTGCCTACACTGTTCTACGGTTGGGAGGAATGTGGCCATTCCCTTTGTCTTCCCACGGATTGGATTCAGATATGTTGATCTATCCCTTTTTATTATGAATGGCTATATTTTCATCCGATGTCTTGTATCCTGTAAATCTGAACTAGATTAGTTTCCATTCTCTGTCAAATGATTTGATATCTGATGCATTGTATTTGATTAAAAAATGAAACTGCAGCGATTCCTCTTCTTTGTTTATGTTTTTTATGAGAAATTTATGTGAAGGAAATTTCGTGTATATATATATAGTTGTAATTCGTCTGCTGGAATGTTCATATCTATCTGCCGAAGTAGAGTTACTGGTAACGGAAGATGAAGTCCGTTTGTAGTTTTACTATGTCTGTCGTCGTGTAGTTCGGAATAAACATCCAAAATTTGGAAAATTGTTCCTCCTGTGAGTAAAATGCTAGATGGATGCACCTGTAATTTATATTCCTATAAGTAAGGAAAGGAGGAGCTTAACGTCAATAGGGAAGGTCCTCTCGGTAGTTAAACCCCCAAAAAACCAAACTCAGATTCCTCGGAACATTAAATTATAATTACCAAATTCTGATGGAATGATATTCTTAACTATGTATTTTTATAGATGCACATATCTAGTACTATTGACGTTTAATGCATTGATTTAAAAGAGGCTCTGAGTGGATATTATAGAATTTCCCCTATACAGAGAATTTTTTTTTATCTTTTGTGTCCCTCTGTGCGCGTAAATTTCCTAAGTCCTCAGGCGTTCAAAATTCTGTGAAATAAAGGTATATCGTATCCTTCTACACCCTTAGTCTCCCAGAAACAAAAGTAAGTTTTCTCCCAAAAAATGAAGTTTGAGAATACCCGCAAAGGTTAAAGACCAAGGAGTGACGAAACTAGTGTGAAGAGTTACAGTAGGAGCTCTATCTCCCTTTGCGTTGTTTTTTATTTCCTTAACGTTTTGACAAGAACACTTAGTCCAACTTCCCTTTCACATTTTGTAGGTTCATGTATATTGATGTATGGATTCTGAACTCACGAAGTTATGAATCCCGAATCCCCAAAGCTTCCACTTTTCGCTTTTCGTTTTTCCTTTTTATTTTGTGTTTATGCACCATGTGTTCATAAATTCCAAAAATCCCGAAGTACCGGGTCCCATTTTACCTTTTCAGAACCTCAGGAAATGTCTTGCGCGGTTGTTGACATTTGAAACCCCAAAACCTCGAGTTCTGAAATCCTGAAGTAGCAGGTCCCACTTTACCTTTTCAGAACCTCGGGAAATGTCTTGTGCAGTTGTTGACATTTGAAACCCCGAAACCCCGAGTTCCGAAATCCCGAAATTATGGGTCCCACCTTACCTTTTCAAAGCTTCGAGATATGTTTGCGTTGTTTTTTGAATTTGAAACCCTGAAACCCCAAGTTCCAAAATCCCGAAATTACGAGTCCAACCTTTCCTCTTTTTCACTTTTCGTGATTTTCGAAGTTCTGGTGTGTAAACGCTTGGCGTTTGAAGTCACGGGATTCCAAATCCCAAAATCTCGAAGGGGGTCCCACCTTTCCTCTTTTCACTTTTCATGATTTCAGGAGTTCTGGGGTGTAGAGGTTAGGCTTTGAATTCATGAAACTCCAAACCCCAAAACCCCAAAAGGTGGGTGGAGCCATTGAACTGTTACATCTGAGATTTTACCAGGAGGCTCTAACCTCCTTCCTGAATTCAGTTTCTTATCTCTAGAATATCTACCTACCTATACACTCGTTATATATGGAGGCATCTATACAAAATGATTTCATCACAGAGTTATTAGGAGAGTCCTTTCTTGGCCTAATCTTTCTTGGGTAAACCCCTCTCCAATTTCCATTCCTTGTCCAGATTTTCCATTTGGGTTTCCATCTTGTTGACTCGTTCTTCCAACTCCTTTTTGGGGTATTTACACTCTTGGAGAATCTAGTTTAGGTCCTCTGAAAAAACTATTTTAGTAGTTGTGATGTCGGCTTCAAGCATTTCTAGTCGACGTCCTGCCTCTACATCCAAGTTCTGAAGGAAATCGTTTTGGTTGTGCAGATAGTTCTTTAACCTAGACATTTCTTCCTCCATCGCTTTCAGTCTATCCTCAGCTGATGGATTTCTTCCTGAACTGGAAGCCATTTATGTTTCTTCTTTTCTTGTTCACCTTCTTCTGCATGAGCGGTCTCTCTTGACTCATGTTTCATTTCCTCTGAACAATCGACTTCCCTTCACTGAGTTGCTATAAATGCCACATCATCCAGCAAAAGAGATTATTTCGAGAGCTTGTTTTCTACAAAATTAAATTCTCTATATACATGGGAACATTAGAACCACTCAAATCCAGCAAGAAAATATAGAATCTATCTCATAATAGGTTGAAGAATGTTAGGTACCAGATCTATTATAATAGTATAAGAAAAAACATCGCAGTGAATCACAACAGAACAACAATAAAAATAGAAATACTACAGAGAATAATAGCAGAAGAACAAAATAGATGGATCCACAAGACTAGAATAATATATTTATTGATAGGAAACAATGTTCACTTGCCTCTTCGAGGGTGAAACCTCCAGCAAAGCATAACTCTGTTACAATAATTCTCAAGAAAAAACTTATCATACCCTTGACTCCTATTTATACTAAATCTATCTACCCAAAAGAACAATCTAGAGGAAGATCCTTCTAGAAGCAGAAGCTTCTACTAGGTATTCTTACATTTGACTTAATCTTCCTTATTACTAGACCTTATTAATATCAGCCTTTATTACATGGAAAATATATTATTCTACCTACGTGAGGGGTTAAGGAGGTTAGGTACCTAGTGTTGGGTATGTGTTATATTCTTTGCATGAGGGGGGTTAGAGGGGGAGTTGCTAGGCCCTCCCTTGGGGGGTCTAGGGGGGTGAATCCCCAAGCATGGGGGTTCGGGGGAAGCACCCCCGAAAAAAAAATTACCTTGGGAAGCATGTCACATATTTAGGTGGATTTTCGGCACATGGTTTTTTTGTCGATGGTTTTCTATTTCCAGTTAATGAATTAGGGTTGTTGACTAATCCAGGTCATTGGGTTAGGGTTTTGGATTCCATTGGCTCCTATATGTATATTGTATTGTAATCAATGTGTCATGATGAATGAATATAGAATATGATGGTTTTCCTAGTTTGGGTTTCCAGGGGAAAAATCTCTGTGTAATGTTTGTATTTCCCATTTTATCTTTGATGTTGTTTTACTGAAAATTGGTTTGCAGTAAATAGTGTACAAGGTTAAAATCTACATTTGGTATCAGATCTTTGTTGGCTTCAGGGGGATGCCTTTGTGGTCAAGGGTTTGGCTTGGGACTGTGCTAATCATTGTTACAGTGGGAGATATGTGGTATTGATTTTTTCAGGCGAAAAGAAATGGCAAGAAATTCGAAGATGGAGATCAAGAAGTTTAATGGGAAAATTTTTGAGTTGTGGAAGCTCAAGATAGAAGATCTATTGGTGGACAGAGATCAGTGGATCGCGATAGATCCAGGTATTGCACCTACAGTAACTTCAACAGATGACTAGAAAAAGTTGGATCAGAAGGAAAAGAGAACAATTTGATTGTATCTTTCTGATTCAATATTACTAAATGTATCAGAGGAAGCTACAACCAAGGATTTATGGGAAAAGTTGGGGAAGTTGTATCAGTCTAAGTCCCTAGTAAATAAACTATTCCTGAGAAAGAAGATGTATAACCTGAGGATGAGAGATGGAGACTCAGTGGAAGAGCATTTGAACACGTTCAATATTGTGGTAAGTTAGTTAGTGTCTGTTGAGATTAAAATTTCAGATGAAGATAAATGTATCATTTTATTGTGTTCTTTACAAGACTCGTGGGATATTTTAGTTGTGGCCATAGGTAGTAATACAAATTCTTTGAATTTTGTTGAAGTGGTCTCATCTTTGTTGTCAGAGGAGATGAGATGGAAGAATATGGAAGGAAAGAGCACAGACGCATTATTTGCAAGAGGTTGTTCCCAGGAAAGAAATAGATATAAGTTCTCAAGTGGGAGATCTAAGTCTAAGGGTATATCTAAATATCTTGAAAAGTTTTTAAATGTATGTTGGAGATGTGGAAAATAATGGCACTACAAGAAGCAGTGTAGATCCAAAGTTGAGAAAAAGAAGGGATCTGAAGAATCTCCTTCTAAAGAAGAAAAGACCTCCAAGGAACAAGGAGGGGATGTGTACTTAGCTTCTTTAAGCACACATGTAGATCATGAGGCATGATTGGTTGACTCAGGTGCATCCTTTCATATGACTCCCCATAAGGAGTGGTTATGTGAATATGAAAGGTATGATGGAGGTAATGTTTTCTTAGGTGATGATTCAACAACCATAATCATAGGATGAGGAAAAGTAAAGCTGAGGCTCATATATGGAAGGATTAGAACATTGCATGGTGTTCTGCACATCCCAAGTTTGGCTAGAAATTTGATTTATGTAACAAAAATGGACAATGCAAGGGTAAAAACAATATTTGAAAAGGAAACCTGCAGGATGGTTTGAGCAATGGTGTTGTTGAAGGGAGTTTGGTTTGGAACTTTGTATAAGATGCAAGGAAGAATTATTAGTGATGGTTGTAATAGTTCCATTGTTCCTGATATTGGATTTGAAGAAAAAACAAATCCTACAGTCTCTGGAGAAAAGGTTATGTTGTGGAATCAAAGACTGGGGCATATCAGAGAGAAGGGTCTTCGACTACTACATGGTAAAGTTATGGTTGAAGGTATGTCTAACTTCTCTCTAGATTTTGATTTATGTGAACATTGTCTATATGGGAATCAGAATCAGGTAAGATTCCCCTCTGGTGCAATGAGGGAAGAAGGAATTTTACAGCTAGTTCACGATGATGTTTTTGGACCTGTGTCAGTCCCATCATTGGGAAAATCTATGTACTATGTCTCATTTATCGATGACTTCTCAAGGAATACTTGGATATATTTCCTCAAGAAGAAATCTGAAGTCTTTGACAGGTTTAAAGAGTTTAAGGTTCTTGTTGAGAATCAAACAGAGAAAAGAATTAAGGTGTTGAGGATAGATAATGGCAGAGAGTTCAGCAGGAATGAATTTGAAGAATTCTATAAGAATTGTGGTATAGCAAGGTAGAATACTACTCCATACACACCTCAACAGAATGGAGTTGTAGAAAGGATGAATAGGAAGTTGATGGAAAAATCAAGGATCATGCTCAGTGGTGTCGGGTTAGGGCAATAATTATGGGCAGAGCCAGTGGGTATTGCATGTTCCCTAGTCAACAGTTCACCCTCATCAGCGTTGGATGACAAGACTCCACAAGAGGTATGGACTGGTAAGAAACCCTCTCTCACACATCTCAAGGTATTTGGCTGTGATGCATATGTTCATGTTCCAAAGGAAAATAGGAGTAAGCTAGATAAGAAGGCTAAAAAGTGTATATTTATTTGATATAAAGATGGTCTCAACGGTTATAAACTTTGGAACCCATAAACTAAGAAGGCAGTGTATAGCCGAGATGTGGTGTTTAGAGAAATGAAGGATGTTGTTAAACAGGAAGTCCTACCAAGTAAGGAAGAACCAGAGAAAATTGAGTTTGATTTAAAGGATGATGAATCAGACTCTACAGAAGAACAGGAATCAGAAGAAGAAGATCCTCATACTCCAGTATTGAAGAGATCGGTTCGAGAAACAAGGCTAACAGAAAGGTATACTCCATCTAATTTCCGTTCAAATTTTTCTTTGTCTATTACTGATGATGATCCTAGAACTGTCAGGGAGGCAGTGGATTCAGAGGATGGAAATCTTTGGAAAAGGACCATGGAAAAAGAAATGGCATATTTGGATAATAATGAGGCTTGGGATCTAGTGGAGTTTCCAACTGGAAGAAATCCCATTGGAGGAAAATGGTTATTCAAAAAGAAGATAAATGCAGAAGGAAAAGTGGAGAAATAAAAAGATCGGTTAGTAGCAAAGGGTTATTCCCAGGTTGAGGGAATTGATTTTGGTGAGATTTTTTCCCCTGCAGCCAAGTTAACCTCTATAATATTTTTGTTATCTGTTGTTGTTGCATTTGATTTTGAAGTAGAACAAATGGATGTGAAGACAACATTCCTACATGGGAATCTGGAAGAAGAAATCTATATGAAGCAACCAGAAAGTTATGCTATGAAGGGAAAGAAGGAGCTAGTATGCAAGCTGAAAATGTCCCTATATGGTTTAAAACAATCACCAAGGATGTGGTATCAAAAAATTGATACTTATATGCTGGGACTTGGATTCACAAGAAGTAAAGAGGATCATTGTGTTTATTTTAAATTAATTGGTGATCATTTGATTTATTTGGTCTTGTATGTGGATGACATGTTGCTGATAGGAAACAACAAGGAGATTATCCAGGATGTGAAAACTCAGTTTTCCTCTAAATTTGACATGAAGGATCTCGGTGCTTCAAATTTCATTCTAGGCATGGAAATTAAAAGAGATCAGAAAAGGAGGAAACTCTGGTTAAATCAGAGAAAATATGTCGAGACAATATTGCAGAGGTTTAATATGCAGGAATGTAAACCGGTCAAGGTTCCTATTCATGTTGGTGTGAAGTTATTTGCAGATTAGTGTCCCAAGACACATGAAGAGGAGGAGTACATGTCTTGTGTTCCATATGCGAGTGTAGTTGGAAGTTTTATGTATGCAATGGTATGTACTAGACCGAACATTGCACATGTAGTGGGAGTTTTGAGCGGGTATATGTCAAAACCAAGGAAGGAGCATTAGACAGCAGTAAAAAGGGTTTTCAAGTATTTGTGTGGCACTGCTAGCTATGGATTGTGCTACAAAGGAAGACCAGGATTAGACAAAGTGGTGGATATACATGGCTTTGTGGATGCAGAATGGGTTATAGATTTCGATCGTAAGAGATCTACAAGTGGTTATGTGTTTAACCTGTTTGGAGGAGCAGTAAGTTGGATGAGAAAAAGGCAGGTTGTAGTGGCACTTTCAACTATAGAAGATGAATACATGGCATCCACTCATGCAAGTAAGGAAGAGGTATGGTTACAACTATTGTGTTTAGGTATTGGTTTGGTACATCAAGTTGTAAGGATAGAATGTGATAGTCAGAGTGGAATTTTTTTGGCGAAGAACTCGGCTTATTATTCAAAGACAAAGCATATTGATATTCAATATCACTTTGTGAGAGACATGATTGAATAAAAGAAAGTATTGTTGATGAAGGTGAACACTTTGAAGAATGTTGCAGACTCATTAACAAAATCTGTGAGCACTGAGAAGGTCTCTTGGTGTAGAGGATCCATGGACATTGTTTTCCAGGATTGTTGACTATGTCACCTTGTAACCCCCTGTATGCAAAGAAAACAACAAGTGGGAGAATGTTGGGTATGTGTTAGAGGGGGGGGGAGCTAGGCCTCCCCTTGGCAAGTGAAGGGGGGAGAATTCTCCCATGTAGGGGTTTGTGGGCAGTTCCCCCGAAAAAAAAAAAAATCTTCCACGGGAAACATGTCACATATTTAGGTGGTTTTTTGGCACATGGGTTTTTGTCGATGGTTTTCTATTTCCGGTTAAGTCATTAGGGTTGTTGACTAATCCAAGTCATTGGGTTAGGTTTTTGGATGTCGTTGGCTCCTATATGTTTATTGTATTGTAAACAATGTATCATGATGAATGAATATAGAATATGTTGGTTTTCCTGGTTTGGGTTTCCAAGGGAAAAATCTCCGTGTGATGTTTGTATTTGCCATTGTATCTTTTCTGGTATTTTACTGAAAATCAGTTTGCATTAAATATTGTACAAGGTTAAAATCTACACCTAGCATGCCCTCCCCCTTCAAGAACATCCTTGTCCTCGAGGCTTGAGATGAGGAAATTGTTGTAGAATGGTGGTCATCTCCCAGGAAGCATCTTCTAGAGTTGTATATTTCCACTATACTAACACTTCCTTGATGGTGTGCCGACAGAGACAACACTCATGTTGGTACAAGACTTCTTGTGGATGTAACAAGATGGAACCTTCTTCATCCAACTCAAGGAGACTAGTTTGATTTTGGATATTAGTTCCAATCACCTTCTTTAATCATGAGATATGAAAAATAGGATGGATATTAGAATGACTGGGTAGAGATAACTAGTAGGCCATTGATCCCACTCACTTGAGAATTATATAAGGACCATAAAATTTGGTAGCACGTTTTTGACAGTGTTCATCTTTGAGTGAATTATACTTATAAGGTTGCAGTGGAAGAAACACTTAATCCCCTTCAAACAATTGGTGTTCGGAGCATAGAAATAATCATATTTGGAAAGAGAATCGATGACCAACATGATGACTGACTTATTGTTCGATTTAGGTAAGCCAACAATGAAATACATAGAAATATTTCTCCAAATAGCAGGGGGAATCGGAAGCGGTTGGAGTGTGCCCAGAGATTTGATTGTTTCTCCCTTGTTGCGTTGACAAATATCACATATAGACACAAAGGTGTAGATGTCTTGCTTCATACCATCCTAGGAAAATGAATGTTTGAACCATTCATAGATTTTGGTAAACCTTGAATGCCCAGCTGTCGATGAAGCATGAAGCTCATAAATCACCGTGGATTTAAGTTGTGATGGTTTTCTTAAATATAAACGGCCTTTGTAACAAATCTCTCCATTGTGCCACAAGTACCCAGGAGAAGCTAGAGAATTTTGTTTTGATTGGTGGATCATGCTCGAAATTTTGGGGTCCTGTAGACATTCCTGATGAATGGCTTGGAGCCAATTTGGTACAATGAAGGAGAGGGAGAAAATGGACCCTTCTTATTCATACTTCTTGGAAAGAGCATTAGCAACTACATTTTCCTTTCCCTTCTTGTAAATGATCTCATAATCATAGGCAAATAGCTTGGTCACCCATTTTTGTTGCTCCAGGGATGAAATTCATTGTTCCAGAAAATTCTTGAGACTTTGATAATCAATTTTAATTTGGAAGCATTTTCCCAATAGATAAGGATGTCAGATATCCATAGCATGCATAATATCTAAAATTTCCTTTTCATAAATGGATTGGCCCAAATTTCTCTCTAAAATTTGTTTTCTAGTGAAGGCCAAAGGCCTGCCATCTTGTTGTATGAGGACAGCCCTGATTCCTTTCCTAGAAGCATCACATTCTAGTATGAAATTATTTGTGTAGTCTGGAAGTGTTAGGACATGGGTTGAGCACATAGCATCTTTAAAGGCTTGGGAGGAGTGATCAGTAGTGGGATTCCAGGTGAAAGCATTATTTTTAAGGAGAGTAGTGAGAGGAGCTACAATTTTTCCATAATTCTGAACAAACTTTTGATAATAGCACGTTAAACCCAAAAAACCATGAAATCTCTTAATAGTTTTAGGGTGAGGCCAATCCTACATAGATTTTCTTAAGATCCACCCAGACACCATCCTTGCTGACAATATGACTCAAGTACTCAACTTTTGAGGCTCCAAAGGCACATTTATATTGTTTGAGGAAAAGTTGGTGTTGAGAGAGTAGATTGAGAACTTGATCCACATGGGAGAGATGTGATGTCCAAGTTTTACTATAGATGATAATATCATCAAATAAAACTAAGACAAAATGATGGAGAAAGGGATGGAAAACATGATTCATAGGAATTTGGAAAGTGGAGGTATCATTACATAGGCCAAAGGGAATTACCAAGAATTCATAATGACCCTCATGATTTTGAAATGCAGTCTTGGGAATGTCTTCTTCTTTCATACAGATCTGGTGGTAGCCAGAACATAGATCAATATTGTTGAAGTAATGAGCACCACTCAATTCATCCAAGACGTCATCAATGACATGAATGGGGAATTTGTCTTTGATTGTGATTTGGTTAAGGGTGCAAAAATCAGGACACATTCGCAAGTACCTTCTTTCTTGAGTACTATTGTGAGAAATTTAACCTTGCGGATAGGTTGGACTCCCTCTTTGGCCCAAACACAGAAGCAAACAAATGGACACTAACTCCCTTTAGACCTATCTTGACTAACATAAATGAGAAGGAAGAGAATGTGGTGTACCTTTTTATGATGGTCGTACTTGTTGCTCCAACCTCTAACCTTTATCTCCAAGCTCCTAGGCATAAGACATGACCTGCAATGGTCAACAAGGAATCTCCTTCTTCTACTCTATGTGATTATACAAAATAGATATATCTACGATGACTGAAACAAAAATATACAAGGATATATTTGAACACATGAACTTGAAGGGAATAATCCAAGTTTATATTAATGGAAAGACAATAAATAAAGAACTTACAAATCACCTTTGAAGTTGCATATACTTCTTCAAGCTCTCTAGTCCAGCCCTTGCATGAATGTATTGAGATCAGAATGATGATGATTTAATGGATTCCTCCCCCTTTCACCATGGAAATTCCCTCAATATATAGGATTGGGAGGCTTAACCATCATGTATATTTTGGGAAATGGTTGAGGATTTTACTCCATAAGTTGGGATTTTTCTTCTTGAGGTTTCCTGGGATGGATCTAAGTAAAGTTACTTGAATCCTTGACTCAAACAAACTTGAATATGCTCGGATATGGACCTTAGAAAAAGGTGGGATAATTACAACCTCTTTTGACCACATCAACACTCCCTCAAAATTGAACACAAAGCATTTCCAATGCTTCTTAAGCATGGGTAAGGGAGAGTTGACCTTCAAAACCCTCCAAAAATGGTCAAAATTCCAAGTAAAAGTCATGTTTTTGTATTTCAAATGATGTGTTTCTTCCTCCAAAATGACTTAGG
This sequence comes from Picea engelmannii, assembly GCA_009831015.1. NCBI lineage: Eukaryota > Viridiplantae > Streptophyta > Pinopsida > Pinales > Pinaceae > Picea > Picea engelmannii. Next base: position 137,759 of record ML801800.1, read on the forward strand.
AATTATGACAAATGTTCTTTCATGGTGTCAAGGGGTTGTGACACTTAGTAAAGTGCATGCAACACTTAGTAAGTTCCATATGGAACTTGACGAAGTGCATGTGACACTTAGTAAGGTGCATACGACACTTTACGACACTTGCAACACTTAGGTGTAAATAGGTGTGACACTTAAGTGTGACATTTTGGTGTGTCACGAGTACCATGACCACAAGGGAATAATAGGGGTACTAGGATGGATAACACCCGCTTCTAGAAATTCATGAACAATTTTCTCAATTTCATTCTTTTGGGAAAAGGGATGATGATAAGGGAGAACAATGGGAGGAATATTATCCAGTATGAGAGGAATGGAATGATTATGGACACCATGGGAAGGGGGGGTTCCTTGAGAGTTGTTAAAACAACTTGGTGTCGGGAGAGGATAGATTGGAGGTCAGGATGCATAGAGGGTGTCTCAATGGCTTGAATGGAGTGGAGTTGGGAAATAATTCTAGAATGACCCTTTTTGAGGAGATTTTACATTTGATGTGAACTGATGATCTTAGGGGAGCCTGTTTTGATGCCTTGGAACTTATATTGTTGTCCCTCTTATTGTAATTGCAGGGTTAATTCCTTCAAATCCATAAGAATGGGGTTGAGAGTGCATAACCATTAGGCATTGAGCACAATTTCACAACCACCCATGTATATAGAAAACATATGGGATTTTAGGTGATATTGACCAATTTGGAGACACACATTTTCACAACCTCCCCCACATTTCATGGAACCTCCATTGGCAATCATGATTTGAAAATTATTAATGGCATAGATGTAACATTTGAATTCTTGAGAAATGTGGCGATGAACAAAATTATGGGTAATACCATTGTCAACAAGGATGATGACTTTTTGATTCGTAATGTAACCATTTAACTTGAGGGTATGGGGAGCAAAGAAGTCAGTGAAGGCATTAATTGAAATCATTGGTTCAACTTTTGGTGGATTATAGGGTGGGGTATGATCAGATGGTGATGGTAGCTCATCCACGGGTGAAAACATTTCCTCCTCTTCAAAAAAATCCTCAGTCATGGCCATAAAAATCTTATGTTCCTTACACTTGTGCCTGGGAAAATATTTTTCATCACAATTATAACAAAGACCCTTGATTTGGCATTCATCCATTTCAACTCGAGTTAATTTATGGATCTAGAGGGAAATTGCAGGAGGGGTGGGATTGGTGGGTTTAGGGTGAGGAAGAAAGGATGGTTTTTAGATCTAGGAGGAGACAATCTATTGTTCTTCCTTGGTGCGTTAAGTATCTTCCAACCAAATCTGGGGGTGTGCCATGAGAACATGAGCACAAATTTCATCTTTTAGGACATTGATAAAGAATTCAATGAAGAAGGCCTCTAACATACCCTTTGTTCTAAAATACAACTACTCAAATGTTGTGATAAAGTCTTCCAATGTCCTAAACTACTTCAACTTGTTCAAATGGCCTAAATGGTGTTTGTCAGAGTCAAAGCGGTCATAAATCTATGGAAAAACCTATGTCTAAGAAACATACCCTTAGCATGCCTTTCTACACCATTTCCACCATTTCCATCATTTCGAATCCAAATGTAGGATACCATAACGAAGCTTGGCTAAATCATCAGTAATTTCTTGCAAAGAGAAATAATGTTCCATTTGAGTGACCCATCTAATGGGATCTAAGCCATCAAATTTGTTCACCTCAATTTTGGGAAGGCGTAGGTCTCGAGGAAGGTGGGTGGAATGAGGACCTTGGTAATGGGAATAGTCATGGTATTTTTGATAGGATGGTTGTTCAGAAGAGGAAGGGTTCATGGAATGGCCCATAAATTGGTAAAGTGTGTCTTTGATGTCTTTGATGTTGGCACAATGGTCTTGGAGGGTTTGAATAGAGGAATTGATCTTGCTAATGTTATAATTGAGAGTCTTGATGTCTTCCTTGTTCTAGATGTTGTCATCAATCAATGTATTGATTTCTTGAGTGTGGGTGGTGGCCATTTGGGTAGAGGTCAAAAATGGTTAGGAAAATGGGATAGGTGGTGAGTAAGGGTGTCGATAAGGGTGGGTGGGACCATTGAGAAGAATGGTGACAAGTGATAGGTACCATGGTGATCAGGGAAAAAAGGTGAATTCAATGAGATAGGTTCCAAACAAGAGTGCCAGGAAAGGGGTCGGGTCCACTAAAAGAGTTGTATTAAAAATTATAGGTACCACGGTAATCAGGGCGAAGAGAGGAATCAAATGGGATAGGTCCATGTTGGAGAGACCATTGTACTATTTTTTTTAACTCCTATGAATTTATACTTCGATATGAATAATACGGTAGTGTCGGAATGACAAAATTCTTAATAGGAAAAAAGCAGTGTCAAAATGCCCAAATTCTGAACAAGATAAATCTTGATTGATCCCTTTCTATTTTGTATGTGTCCCAAGGGTTAGTTTTTGTCATGGTTTCTAAAGACAAGGGTTTTCCCTATGCTACAGTTATTTGATATACATCGGGTTGAAAAGTAGTACTCGTCCCAATATCTCAAGGTGCCAACTAAAGAGGGTAGACCGTACCCTTAGCCATACTACCCAATTACCCAGGTACTATAGAGTACCTTTGTGAGTGATTTTCTTGGTGGCACTATAGCAGTCAGGCGGCCAATCGGTTCATCTACATAGGGGTTCAGGATACCTAGGCCAGTCTGTATACATGCATTTTCTTATGCACTACCACTCGAATGGGTACCAACAGAGGTTACAAGGGTGGAAAACAATGTGATCTTAAGTACCACTTGTAGTTCCTGCATGTGTGCTTCCATGACCATAGATTTATGCACTGAATGAAATATATTTGTAGCTTAAAGNNNNCTGATACCACTTGTTAGGTACCATATCTATTATAATAGTATAAGAAGAAATATGACAATGAATAACAGTGAAACAACATAAAATAGAAATATTGCAGAGAATAACAACAGAACAACAAAATAGATGGATCAACAACACCAGAGTAATACCTTTATTGACAGGAAACATTGTTCACTTGCCTCTTTAAAGGGGAAACCTCTAGAAAAGCGGAGCTCTATTACAATAATTCTCAATACTAAACTTCTCATACCCTCGACTCCTATTTATACTAAATCTATCTACCCAAAAGAACAATCTGGAGGAAGATCCTTCTAGAAGTGAAAACTTCTATTAGGTCTTCTTACATTTGACTTATTCTTCCTTATTACTAGGCCTCATTAATATCGACCTTTATTACATGGAAAATGTATTATTCTACCTATGTGAGGGGTTAGGGAGGTTAGTTCCCTAAAAAATATGCAACACTTGTAGATTTTACTTCTTGATTATCCCATCCACCACCACCTTTGAATCCCCATGGATTTGAACTTTCCTTAAATTTAATAGCTCTGCCATGAATACTAAATCCCAAAGACCTGAGAGTTGGACTTTTGTGTTGGAACCCCTCCCTGGGGCTTACATGATATTATAAAAATGGTCATTGTAAATATGTAAAAATAGTCCCACCCCACAACGAGGAGGATGACCCTGACTTGAACCATCGAAAAATCCCCAGGATATTCCTTCTAACAATACTGGCATAGAGGTCGATCGTGTTTTTGTATTTTTTGTATCACTTAAATTCCTCGTCTAACTTTAGGATCATTCCCAAAAAAATCTCTGGAGGGACAAATTTCCCTTGGAAAATACAAAGGTTCCTTTCCCACCAAATAAAATATGCTAAAAAACATGGAATGGATCAGAAATCACTCACTTCCTTTTCTTCCTTCCAGGAAGAGAACCAATCCTCCAGACATGATGAATATGGATTTGGTGATAATTTGAAATGATTTTATACTGAGGACTAAAATTATTGAGAATATGAGAAGAGAACAAATAAATGTGATGCGGAGTCCACCTCCATGTAGCAAAGCGCACATCTATTCATCCCCACCCATCCTCGATGGAGGTAGTTGTCCCAAGTTAAAATCTTGTTTTGAAGAGATAACTAGAAATTAATTTTCATTTCTAAAGGCGCGTGTGGTTCCCAAAATTTATACCACCACCATAATATTTCACTTGATAATTTTTCTTATGCCATGGTGATATAACTCGATTTAGTTTTTTAGATTCATGAGCACACATTTCTCGACCAACAGAAAGATGCTCCCTCCTCCTCCCTCAAGCATATAAAATTTGATTTGATATTTTCTACTAAGATAGTCCATTCTTCCCTTCTTTCATCTGACAACCCTGAGTCTTCTACCTTAATCCAAGCTGTGCACCTTGCAGATCCTGACCAATTATCTTCACATCCCACAAAGAATAAATACCTTCACTTTGAAGATTTGTTACTAAACCATTATATCCGCTATGGGCATTCCCAAAAAATTCCAAAGGATCCTTTCCTAACCTCACCTTTTTTTCATTCCCCACTTTCTATATCATCCAATACCTGATAATAGGAAACACATCAACCATATCTTTCCATATGATTGAATAATCAATTGTTGTTTTCCATGTGGATCTAAACCATCCTTCGAAAGTTTTCTCTGCTAGATATTTTGAAGCCATTATTCTACCCCATAAAATAGTATTATGGACAAGCCACCAGAGACACTTGGATGTTAAAGCCTTAAAAAACCAGAATAATTTTTTGATCCCCCACCCGCCAACTCCTATTTCATTTCCATACAAGAGAACTTATCTAGACGGATACCATCATCTTCCTGCTTCCTGAATCAGAGGAGCTGAAATTTTCCTTATCTTTAAAAAAATATCTTTTGAAATATTTACAATGGATTCCCAATACATAATAATTCTTCTTAGAACATAATTGATAAGGACAAGGCATTCACCTCTTGATATTCAACGGTTAGCCCATGTGGAAATTCTTGATTGGATCTTTTTCACTAGCCATGTTCAATCCTCATAAGAATAAGAATTAGGCTTTAATTCAAATCCCAAATAATTTAAACAATCATTGATGTTTTTCTGAGAAAAGTGTTAAATAGTGTTCAATTGAGAATGAACTTCTTATGGAATTGAGCAAATAGACAAGGAATATTTTGACATATTAATTTGCATTTCAGTCGCAGAACAGAACAAGTCTAGGATAGTTTTGAGAGATTTGAATTCCTGCATAGAACCTGCACCTAAGAGAATAATATCAACCACAAACAATAAATGGGTAATAAATTATGTCATTGAGATCCTTATTCCTTTTAGGAGACAATTTTTCTTTGCTTCTTGGATTAGCTTACTTAAAAATCTGCCACTAGAAGAAAAATAAAAGGGGACAAATGGAAAGGCCTCTTGACAACTAGAATGAAGGGAAGGGAGAACCATTAACTAACACCACAAAGTATTCAAACTCAATACATCCCATAACCTATTTTATTGTATTCAAATTCATCCCCATCTTGATAAGAGATAGTCAAATCAAAACCCAAATGACTTTATCATATGCTTTTGGGAGATATAACTTCATCACAATGGAAGGAATTTTCTTGGTCTTAATAGAATCTAAGGCTTCCTAGGCCAAATATACAACATCATGGATTTTTCTTTTGTTTAGAAAACCAAATTGTTCCTCTAAGATAATATTGTTGATAATAGGCCTTAGTCTATTCGCAATGATCTTCAAAATCAACTTATAGAACAGATTGCAACAAGATATGGGATTGTAGTATTTGAAGGGCATGACATCTTGCTTCTTAGGGATCAAAGATAGGAAATTATCATTTAGGGCACTTAAAATTTTTCCCAAACTCTGAGATTATAGAAAAACCTTAAGCAGGTCTTCTTTGATCAACTCGAAAAAACCAAGGAAGAATTTGATGGTGAGACCATCAAACCCTAGGCTTCTGCACTTTTGGAAAGACATAAGAATTGATAGGATTTATCCTTCTGAAATCCCCACCTGGAGTGACTCATTCATTTCTTCATAGAAAAGGCGAGGGAAAATATCAACCACCTTTAAAACATCCAAAATAGGACATCATGATGGTGCCTTAAAATATAATAATAATAATAAAATATTGGCTTCAGCTATTTCAAAATGAGTCGAACAAATCACCCCATTTTGGTCCTTTATTATTGTGATGGTGTTTAGATTTTTTCAAAAATTGGTAAACTTATGAAAAAACTTGGTATTTTTATCCCCTTGTTTGAGCCATAACGCACGACTTTTAAGTTTCCATTTTGCTTCTTCCAATGTTAACAAATCTTTCTTCTTTTTAAAAGAACATAAAACTTTCCCTCATATTGTGATGAAATAGAACCTGTCAGTTTTTCAACCAACAAATACTCAATCCTAACTTTGATCTCCCAGATCCCCACCCCCACTTTCGGGTTAAAATATTGAGCCTAATCTCAAGAAACTTTATTGATTTTCGATAGGTTTTCCGCAAATTAGTGCATGTAGGAATTTCCTTCCTCTTCTCGCAAATGATTCCAATTAGATTCCACCAAATATCTGCATTTATCCTCCCAAATCCATACATGGTTAAACTTGAAAGGGGGAAAAGGCTTAAGGCCCCGATTCTCAATTTTCAAAATTATGGGAAGACGGTCTAAGGATATGTTGGTCACTATAATTGCTTAATTAATTCAAACAACCAAGTGAAACATAAATTATCAACCCAGGGAAGTCTTTTGTTTCAAAGATAGCCACGCACTATATATGCTCAATTCCAAAAACAACTTTAGTGTTGTAGTAAAGAAACATAAATCAATCACACTTGCTTGAATAAAATGAAGTTCTGAATTAAATCACAGGAAAGCAACTTCCCTATTGCATATCTTTAAAGACTAATCTAAGAATCCTAGATTACATTATAATAATACTTACAATGGGAAAGAACAACTATCTTGCAATCAGAGAACATGACCCTTACTCTCAAACAGAGACTTCAGTGCTGACACTCTTTTATGAAAACAGTAAGCAGAAAACAATTAACTCTATCTAACAGAGAACAAGGTTGTCTAGTTCCTTCCTTTCTAAGTAAGAGCCTTTAGGCCCTATTTCTGTTTCAGCTCACTTGTGAAATTGAAGTTTACCAAGAACAGGATGGTATGATCCCTTCCTTTCTGAGAAAGAACCCTGCATCCAATCCCTGGCTAACACACTGCGGAAATAAATGCAATCCACAGAAGACAAGGTACTCTGATTCCTTCCTTTCTGAGCAGAAACCATTAACCCGACCCCTAGCTAGCACACTTGCAGAATTAAATGAAATCTACAAAAGACAAGGTGTTCTGATTCCTTCCTGTCTGAGCAGGAACCTTTAACCTAATCCCTGGCTAGCACACTTGCAGAATTGAATGAAATCTACAGAAGACAAGGTATTATGATTCCTTCCTGTCTGAGCAGGAACCTTTAACCCAATCCCTAGATAACCTCATAAAGTCATCACACGAGATTGCTGATAAAAGAAATTGTGAATTTTACTTGATAAACTAAGACAGAGTCAGTAGTGTTTCAGCACGCGGAATTCATTAAAACAGTGTTTCAGCAAAACGCAAATTAATCAAAATATAAACAAAGATTGAACCAACACACTTCTAAAACAAACGAGTGAATCTTGTGATGAAGGTGGGCCCTCCCTTCTCACAAGATTCCCCTGAAACGGGAAAGCTAGAGACGGATAATCAAAGCAGTCCTGTATTCATTTGTCACAACATCATATTACAATCTGCAAAAGTGAAGTACGTCCCTCTCTCTCTTTGAAGTGTTCAGTACATAATAAATTCAGTCCCTCTAATGGTGATTCTTCTCTTATTTAAAGAGAAAAACCCCTCGATACAATTTGATCAAAAATTACAGTGTGTATCTGAGTCCTATCTTTAGCCGGATCTTCTTTCTAATTCAGAACAGGGTGTCCTAATCTTATGCAACAGAAATGCTATTACAGGGGCAGGATGATATGACTGAATAACAGCTTCTTTTCGTGGCTGTCAATGTTGTTTCAGCATCGCAAATCACGGGCTGTTTCAGCCACGTGAATTGCGCTCTTGACTGTGTCGGCTTTGGTGCTTGTTGACCGCTGACTGTAATGGCTCGTGTTTCAGCATCGTTAGTTCTAGCGGTCTCCTCTGTGTTTCAGCATCTGCAGCTCTGGGCTATGTAACAGTTCTGTGTTTCAGCATTTGCGCCTCCGGATTGTATGACAGTTCTGTGTTTCAGCAACAGTGACCTCGGACTTGTATAGCCTCTCGTGTTTCAGCAACAAAGACCTCAGACTGTATAGCCTCTTGTGTTTCAGCAACAGCGTCCTTGGACTTGTGTGGCAGTTCTGTGTTTCAGCAACGGGGCTCAAATGCTAATCTGCAGTCTAATCAATGGTTAAGTCCAAAAGTAATGTAAAATGTTATGCAAAACAGATTAAGCATATAGTAATGAGAAGGGACGTTGTATACCTTTGGAATGATCAGCTAAAGTGATAGTATGAGTCTAATTATAGGTGATCAAGAGTATAATAATGGCAAAGAGTATAGGAAAAAAGGTACATAGTGTGGTCCTAACATCCCCCCCAACTCAAGGTGTTGCATGTCCTCAGGCAACTCACTCTGAATCAGAGTCTTGATACCGACTCTAATCATGTAAGCTACTCAAGCTGTAACTCTGGGAGGTGTTGTCGGTTGGGGTTCTGAACCCATGCTCCTGCTGCAATCTTTGCCATGCTGTTGTTTCTGCCTTCTTAGGCAGCTTATACTTGATTTGATACCTTTCTATTGGCAACCAGATGATAGGAAAATTTATGTGTATAATAAATGGGTGAATCCCCATGATACATAGGAAAAATTGAGGGCTATTTTATCAATAATATAAAATGTATATATAATTTTTTGGCGAATATTTTAGTCAATTATATAATCTTGTAAAATATTGGCGAATATTTCACTGAATTATAAAATCTTGTAAAATATTGGCGA
>ML801800.1:232004-278970 GCA_009831015.1 Picea engelmannii
ATGAGTTGGCGCACATACATGAGGTGTATAGTTGATGATGTTGGTACATATTGATGAGTCATAGTTGATGAGTAGTTGACACATGATTGGTACATACTTGGTACATGGTTGGATGCACTTGTTTATGGTATAGGTTGATTACATCTTGGTGCATGGTTGATGTACTTGTTTATGGTACAGGTTGATTATAGGTTGGTGCATGGTTGATGCACTTGTTTATGGTACAGGTTGATTACAGATTGAGGTACAGGTTGATGCATGGTTGATGCATGGTTCATATTTATTGGTACATGTTTACAGTGGTATATCTCATAGTGATAGTGTGACAGTGGTTCCATCATTCTACTTCTACTTCAGGGTGGCAGGACGGGGCAAGGATAGGTGGTTGTAGCCACCTTCCGGTTGTAGCCGGAGAACATTGGGGGTTGTAGCCTCCTTCTAGTTGTAGCCAGAGAATTGGGGAGTTGGAGCTTCCCTTAGGTTTTAGCCTAAGAAACTAGGGGGTTGGAGCCTCCTTCCAATTGCAGCTGGAAAACAAAAGAATTTGGTGCTTCCAATGAATGTAATTCTTCAAGACATATAAGAAAAATCATTTTGTGGTTTTCTCCTGATTTGGGTTTCCACGTAAAACACTGGTGTACTGTGTATGTGTATGATTTTTCATTTATTCATTGCTTATTTACTCTTCAATTATTGGATGATAATGCTTCATTGATATAACACTTGGATTATATGGTTAAAAAGGGATTAAATTTCTCTATTACTAATTCACCCCCCCCCCCTCTCAGTAATCCAACACACAAATCATGCATTTGATATGGAACCAATCCCTTATCACACTTATACAAGGATAAGATAATAGGACTTGTTCTAGATGAAATTTTGATAGTAGATCCTCAGATTTCAATTACAATAGGGAAAGAAAAAGAAGTGAAGAAACCGCTCAAATATACAATGCATATCATTCAATCTGCAACTGAACTATTGGTGTGATCACTATTAATATGGGTTATGCAGTGACATGGGGATACGACACATATAGTCATCCTTTATAAGTTAAGTTTTCACTATGTGTGATCTGAATTAGACCTTGACAAATATTTGTAAACTTTGTATGTAAACATGTTTTATTTTATTTCATGTTATTTTTGTCTTTTGGCACATTGGGAAGGTGAAACGAATGGTTTTGATCATTGGCCTTCCTAAGGCATCCCATTAAAACAATGAGGGTTGTAGTGACTACATAGAGGGATATTCAATAACACTTGAGGGAGAACAACGGTAGAAAGGGAAGCTTGAAGTTTGATGGACAAGGGAATCAAGAAGCATGTCCACACTGAGTGAAGGTATTTCTAATCCATGTGATCTGCAATTTGGATAATAGTGAGTAACGATACACAAAGTCTGTGTATCTCTCACCCCTCTATAATTTATCCTTGAGCATAATAAAAATCCTTGTTCAGAATGGAAATCTATTAGTTATAGTTTTAATTATGTGGTTGTCTTGTGTCCTTTGAAATTTTGTGCACTTGAAAACTTGGTGCGTTGGAAGTATTGGCTATATGAGTTATCAATAGGTACATAATCTATTGAGGCATATTTTTTTTCTTCCTGTAGAACCTACCCATTTTAGGAACTCATTGTTTTTATCTACATGTCTTATACCCTGTAGTCTTACACACAACGATATTACTATTCTCCCATAGCCAAACAAAACTTGTCTCTATTCAAGCATCTATTGTAAATCCTTTTTTCATTTTCATCATTTCATAGTCCTTTTGGGTGATATACCACTAGGATTTCGTGGTATCACATTTGCATTAGATTCTCCAATTAATTAACCCTTTAGGGAGACCTCCTTATCCACCCTTTGGCACAATTTCTTCAGCTCCACCTCATTTTGGACCTTCAACCCCTTTTGGAGTGTCAAGCACACCTACATTTGATTCAACTTCCTTTGGTCAAGAATCTCAACTCACATCTCATTTTTGGTTGAACTTCATCATTAGGGTCATTTGAAGGGAAATAAGAAATGTGTTGGTGCGCAGTTATAAGACCCTAGGTTCAAGTTATTCATCCAACAAAACTCTTTAGATACCATCCCTTTCGGCATCACCTGCATGCAAGTGAAGTGTCACCTGAGGCATATATTGGGGTTGTAGGAACCAAGTTTTTGTAGGGATGGGGGGATATGAGGCTATAAACATACCCATTAATGCTTATTCACCCTGTGCAAATTATCCTTATTTAACATCCTTTTATTAGTCAACAAACCCTATACATGGCTTCCATTAACTAACAGTTCATTACTTTTACCATGACAGTTGTACGACATTAACCCATCTAAGATTCATTCAGTACCCTAAACCCTAGTGTGCAGAAATGGTATAACATAGATCGCGATGTAACTAACCCACTAAATCATTCTTTATTATTGTGCATCAACCATATGTTAAAAAAATCTATATTAATCATGCATAAACATAACATCCATGAATAATCACATCAAAAAACACATTAGACACAGTATTTTAACATGGTTCACCCAATCCTTTGGCTACGTCCACAACGGTTGGGTTCTTATATTAGTATTCGTGCAATAATCACCTCAGGTCTACACACTACACTTTCAAAAGATAGAACATAATGTAATCCCCAAACCTGCCTAGTCGCTCTGTAGTGCGAGCCTATCTCTATAAGTTCTCATATATGCTCATATCCCTGAAAGATTTTCCCCCAAAATATCGACCATAAACTCTCGTCATCACTCATGAGAAACCTAATAACTTATTCTCATCCAACCTAATATCTTATGCTCATCCAACCTAATATCGTATTCTTAGCAACCTAATATCCCTCGATGCTTTACATATTTATACATAGAAGTAGGGATAAAAACCATAATAGTTCATAACAACTTATCCCCAAAACCCTAATGGGTCATAACCATTTTCCTAATTTTGTGTCGATCTGTTTTTTTTCCTGCTTTTGCGTCGAACTACTATTTTTTTTCTTTTGCACTACAAAATGTGCCCTTGTCGCACGCTCTCATCCTTCCTTTTACTCTTTCCTCTGCTATCTCTAAGCTCCCAAAAATTATTTACTCTCATCCAAAATGCCTTTCCAACAAGCCCCCAACACTCACATGTGGCTCATCCCGAGCCACTTAAGCCTTTTTCAACTTCTCCTTGAATTTTTCAAAAATCTCCTTTACTGTCTTGGTCTTATCCTTGACCTTTGTTTCGTTAAAAAAAAAAAATTCTACTAATTCTACAGTGATATAAGTCTATTGTTTCTCTTCATCTTGTTCCATTACATGGTTGATCATGTGTTGTGATTTTGTTATTTCCTCTACAACATTTAATGCTTCTTCCTGCAGCATCTCTATATGTTTCATGGGAGCTTGTTGCTCGGCTCTCAACTGGTTCATATCAGAGTATAGTTTCTCATTCTCTTACATTTCCATCATATTCTCAACTGGTGACAAACTACACATGGTTTCCTTAATCTTCTTATCCTTCGCCTGCATAGTTTGAATATTTTTTTCAATACTCTATAATTTGGCATCCTCTAATAGTTGATTCTAGAATTATATGATGTCTTCATATAGGTTAGCACATTTTGATTCCAAAGTCCTGATAGTTTCCACGATGATGCTTACTATCTTCACCCTTTGGTATCTTTCTTATAGGTGTGTGCTTGGTGTCATCAGTGTTTCTAACTCAACATTTTTTGTTCGAAATCCCTGGATGCCTTCAATGATCTTCGCTACCTAATCTTCCAATGGAGTATCCACCTCCAATGGTACCACTAAAATCTCTTTGCAAACCTTGTCAAATGCTTTCTTCACATGTTTTTCCTTCTGCGCAACTGCATCCATTTCCCTTTCAACTCTATTGTACTCAATCTACATTCTTTCAATATCTATTGTGGCCTTACCCAATTATTCAGATGTTTTTTCTATGTGTAGGTTCAATTATCGCATTATGATAGCCTGTGACCCCTACAACATTTTTCTCGATATATATGATAAGACTAAGTCAAAGTGACTTAGTGCACACGCTTGGTCCTACATTTTCATTTATGGGAATGCAATCACCCCTAGTGCCAACTTAATTTTGTTTCACTCCCTTGTTACCTCTAATGCATGAGAGACTTTTGGTCTTTCTTATATTGGCCTTATTGTGCTTTTCATTGGTCCTTCAATTGTTGGTTGTGCAGTTTCTATCCTGGTATCTTCCATCAATTGGCGCATTGTAGTCATTTATTTTTGTATCCTTCTGTCAATTCCTTCTTGTTGCTCTATCACCCATTGAAAAACATCATCTATGATCTCCTTCACTTGCTCCCCAAACCTCTCGAAGTCATCTTCCATCAGTGCTAGTGGACTTGTTTCTTTGTTCTCTTTCCACTTCTTCCAATGTGGCATTGATTTTCCCTTCTTTGTCTCTACATCTTTTCTCTTCTTTCTTGTGTCGTTTCCCTAGCCTTATACTTCTTTAATATTAGGATCTGATGTTTCCATTTCTTGTTCATTAAATGGGAATTTCCAGTCTATGTCCCAGTCTTTCATAATTAGTTCTATGTCCTCCTCTATTATTCTGTACTTATCTTGACCCATTCCTCTCTCAGATATTTCTCTACTTATATGTACATTTGTTGATGGTCAGCCATGAACTGTGCAATTAGTTTGTAAGTTTCTACAATTTGTGGTGAAATTTGTGGTGTACCTTGGATACACTGCCTAGTAATTTCCTTACACTGATAAAATTCAATATTATTGTCACTTGTCATCCCTTGTGCATCATGTACCACAAGTTCTTAAACTTAGTGGCCAAACATGGATTACCTCTCATACCCAGAAATTGTGCATCCTCTGGTTATTTCCACATTGTTAACACGATCCGAAGTAACAACCAAGAATAGTGGAATTCCATTCATTTTTCCTGTGCTTCCATGTAGTCTATTAGGAACTAGTTTAGTAAAAATTACACCCATCTCATCATTACCCCTTCTACACATTTCTCCTCCATAGCTATGACACATGTGGGCACTTGTTATTTCCTGCACTTTCTCATTAATTTTCACACCAATGCTTGCATCGAAAATCATATCGTTGGATCACATATACTTGGCACATCCAAACCGTGCACACCTCTAACTATGTGAAATTTCTCCTTCATGGCCTCTAACAGAGCCTTCTCATTCTTTCTATCTATGAACAACAATGTAGGATCTTTCTTCTGTGATAGTAATCATGTGATTCATGCAATTCTATATCTATGTCTATAGAAATCGTCTTGTCTAACCATAAGTAGTCGTCATGCACACAAGTTAATAACATCTTTACACATGCATTAATCTCCTGGATCTTGTAAAAGTGTGGGATGTCAAATAGATTCAGGATATCTCCCTCCAACACTCCGGCCCATACCTTTGGCTCAATTATGGGTAGGTACGTCTTTTCATCGATTTTCATCTCCAAGTAGGTGCTCGGCACAAGTTCGGGGAACTTCGTTGTATATGTGATGTCGTGGTTTGTGTATTTCAATTGCGGCACCTATCCTAGCATATCCTCATCAATGATTACCCCAGCTGGGATTTCTGGTGTCACCAATTCTTACTTGGCATCCTTATTTAACTTAACCGGTTTGGCATTGTCCTTCCTCACTGGAATGTAGTCCCTTGGAAATCTCAGCTCCGACGAGGATTCTCCTGAAGTCTCCTCAACTTATGGTAGTGTTGTTGTTGCTCTAGTGTGTGATTTATTTTGTTTTCATGTTGCTTCCTTTAGCGATGCCATCTATGCAATATTTTTACATGTGATAACTCCTTCATCTTAGTGGAATTTCTTAGGGCTCTGCAACACTGCTCTCGGATCTCTCTATTCGTTGCAAACTCCAAATAAAAATATCATTGGCCCATTGAACCTTCAATGGATTTTGTGCCCCTTTGAAATCTATCCATTTACCTTCGCACCTGAATTAACTATCTAATCCACTAGTGTTGTGCAATTAATACCTTCTTTAACATTACATTAATTCCATATCCTTCACCAGATTTTTGCCTCGATCTGTCAATCTGTCATGATCTTCACTGACACTTTCCATTTATGAATATGGATCTCCATGATGTCTCGTCATTACTACTTTTTAACCATTGTTTCTGCTCTTTAATTCCTTTAATTTTACTTATGCTTCTTCGTATGCACATTTCTCCAACTTATTCGTTCATTCGCTGCACAATCTTTTCTTTTGCATGAAATTCACTTTCCTCTATGTGATCCTTTATCAAATCATAACTCACTTCTTCTACGCACTTACTCTTGTTGTATATGTATCTTGCTTCCTCTTCATTCTCATCCACGACATTCTCATGTTTATTTCTTTCTCTGAACTATCTTAACTTCTTGACCCTTGACTAACACTTCAACTTTTTGTTTCTTGCCTTCACTTACTTTATTACTTTTTCATTTGTTTATTTTATTTTTATTTTTCCTCTTTTTCTTTTTTTTCTTTTTTTTTTTCTGGTTTTTCTTTCTTTTTCTTACTATAATACACTATTATGGTACATAAGTTCCTGCGTAGTTCAAACTAATGCGCGGATGGTCGGTCGTCCCTATAAAGTTTCAGTCGACTCCCATTCACCAGTCCCCCCCCCTAGACTTCACCATTCAACAGTTCTAGTTGCACAGCACCTGCTTCTGTCACATACTTGATCACATATGGACCTAACCAATGCATCCTAAACTTCCCTAGGTGTTGCATGAATTTGTTGTCGTATAGCAACACTAAGTCTCCCACTTGAAACTTTTTTTGTTTAATATGCCTATCATGCCTTGCTTTTTATCTTTCCTTCTGGACTTGTTGATGGAATCCTAAGACAAATCAGTCTTCCTTGATTTGTAACAACTGTGAAAATATTCCCTCTACTTGCTCAGAGTTCAAAATATCATTAATAGTTGCAACGCACAAGCTTGGCATAATAAATTCCATTGGCATTACTACTTCTTTCCCATATACCAACCTAAAAGGTGTTTGTCCTGTCAACTTTTTGCTTGTAGTCCTATATTACCATAATATTGCAAGGATCCTCAAGTCCCAATCATCCCTTCCTATGTTGTAGATCTTTGTTAGAGCATTCTATAAAATTATATCGAAGGCTTCTACTGTCCCATTTTCCTAAGGGTGATATGGCGTGCTCCTCTGATGGTGAATTTGAAACTCCTCAATCAATGTTGCAATCATCTTATTCAGGAAGTGTGTCCCTTGATCACTCAGTAAAATGCGCGGGAAACCAAATCTTGTAACGAAATTCTCAAATAGAAATCATGGAGAAGTCTTTGCACTGCAGTCTATCATCGGTGTTGCTTCTGCCCATCTAGTCAAATACTTTTCCGCATTGATTATATACCTAGATCTTGATCTCTTGGTTGGTGGATTGATCGGTCCAATGAAGTCTATTTCCCATTTACCAAAATCATGTAGTGTAACCTATGGATGCAATGGCATCTCATCCCTTTTGGATGGCTTTCCAACCCTTTGACAAACATCATATGTCTGGCAGTATTCTTTAGCATCCTTGTGAAGTGTGGGCCACCATATCCCTGCACACAAAATATTCTACATTGTTTATTTACCTACGTAATGTCCTCTTGCGATACCTTTGTGTGATTCTGATAGTATCATTGTCCTTTCATGCTCTAACACACATCATCTTAATATCCCATCTACATCTAACTTATATAAATTTCCTACGATTAGCCAATAGTCCACTTCCTTAACCATGAATTGTTTATTTTGTACAATTGTGATGTCTAATGGAGACATTCCTATACTTAATAATTGCACAATTTCTGCAAAGTAGTCATCCACAATTTGAACTGCAAATAAATATGTGTTTGGTAAACTATCATCTAGATCCCCTGCATCTTCTCCTGATAGAATGTGTGATAAGTGATGTGGTCCTGCATTCAATTTTCCTGACTTAATTATGACTTCAAAGTCATATTCTTGGAACAAAACTAACCATTTTCAAATTCTCCCCCCCCCCCTCCAACACTTGCTTGTTCACTAAGTATCTTAGTGAAGAATGGTATGTATACATCTTGAAATGACAACCCAACAAATAGTGTCTAGAATTATGCAACACATACACCATTCCAACCCCTCTTTTTATGTCGTAGTGTAGTTTTTTTTTATTCTTGACAACTTCCTAATTGCAAATGCAATTGGGTGGTCTAACCCTCCTTCTCCTAGCTGAGATAATATTGCACCTAAATCTATGGACGATTCATCCACATGAACATGAAATTCCTTCTTCCAATCTGGGAATATCAAAATTGGCGTAGTCACTAACTTCTGCTTCAAGGTGTCCAAACCTTTTTGGAAATCCTCTTTCCACTAGAATTTAGCTTCTTTCTTCAACAATTTCTTCATGGGTGTTGTAATTTGTGCATATCCTTTAATGAACTTCCTATAGTATCATTTATGGCCCATTTTTTCTCTTAACTATCATACTGATGTAGGTGGTTGTAAGTCCACAAACACTACAATATTAGCAGGATCCACTAGTAAGCCTTTCTTACATACCACATGGCCCAATAAAATTCCAGAAGGTGCACAGAAAATACATTTTTTCAAATTCAATGAAATATAAAATTTTCTACACCTATCCAGCATTAATCTCAGTACTTCTATATGATCGTTTAATAGACTATACACAATCCAATCATCTAAATAAACTTCAAGGAACTTATGAATAAATTCCTTAAAGGTTAATACAACTACTCTCGAGAAAATTGCAGGTGCATTCTTTAGCCCAAAAGGAATCACTGTGTATTGGTAGCTTCCCAACTTTGTCACAAAGGTATTCTTATGTTTGTCTTCCTGCACAATATTTATCTGGTGATATCCTGAGAATCCGTCTGTGAAAGAGTAGGCCTCCTGCCCCCATACATTCTCTAGCACTTTATCTGTAAAAGGTGTCGGAAATGGATCATGCAGACATGCATCATTTATCTTTCTTAGGTCCACACAAATTATAATTCCCCCTGTTTTCTTATCTTGTACTACCATTGGGCTTATCCATTCTGATTCTACTATTGGTTCAATGATTCCTACTTCTAAAATTTGTTCTACCCTTTCCTTTACCTTTTCTTTATACTCCAGGTTCATTTTGTAGGGTCTTTGTCTTATGGCTTAGCATATGGCTTCAAAGGGATCTCCATTTCTCCTAACTCACCAGTTATCCCTTTCATTTTTGAAAATGTGGTTGAGAATAGATCTTGATACTCACGCAGTAAGTCTGCAATTATTTCCACAATTTCATCATTCCAATAGTCGCCTATTTGTAAAAACTTTGGATTCTCTTTTGTCCCAATATTCACCTTGTGTGTCATTAATGGTTGGGCATACGCAGTTGATCCAAGCTCTGGAACTTCTACTACGCATTCCCCCTCAATTTCAGGTATTTGTATATTTCTTAGATCTTCCTCGTCCCGATCTTATTTAGAAATGTTATAGCATTCTAGTATTTCATGAACTGTCACAAAAGCTCTAAGAACACTACACAGGTACTACATCCATCAACCCTTCTACTGAAAAAATCTTGTTTCTAATGTCCTGCAAAGTTGCATCTACTAATGGAAATTCATTTTCAAAATTAAATGTTATCTTAAACCTTTGAGTTAGCTCATCCCAATTGTTGGCACAGGGGAAGACCCAAGGTTCAATGCTCAAGAGCACACCAACAAAGCCCTAACTACCATCCCTTTCGGCAACACCTGCAAAGCAGATGAAGTCTCACCCGAGGTAGAGGCAGGGGTGGTTGCAAGACTCAGGTGTCTGCAACCTTAGTTGGGACACATATCTATGATTATATCACTTATAGTGCACTTAGCTTCAATCATTCATTAATATTCAACCCTTATTATACTTCGCAGATAGCACAGAGCATCGCAGCACTTACTTAGATCTAAGATATTTCAGCACTTAACAATAGTAAAATAGATCAGATCCAGTAGATTGGCACTAAGCATATTCATACATATCATATCTAACATTCATACACATATAAGAAGTGCAAAGCATAAGTAGAACTATCTAAATATATTGAAGCACTTAGCAAAGAAAGAGATAAACACATCAAGTCGAGCACAAAGAATCACACACGGATTTACGTGGTTCACCCCCACCCTGGGGCTACGTCCACCAACTCTTCTTCTTTATTAGTGTCTTCAATTGGTTATAGCACAAAGCCACTCAAAAATCTTACTTCGCACAGGATAGAATATATGTGCATCTCGCTAGATCCTTCTTCCTTGCACTTCAGCACAAATCCCTCTATAACCTTTTACAACAACTTGCACTTAGCCCTGCAAACCTCTTACAATCATGCACAGAGCATCTACCATCCATATCCAATCAAACAGATCTAATTACTAGCACTAATCCATCAGCTCTTCTTACATTTCCTAAGTATCTATTTATACCTTACAAAAGTGGGCCTAAGCGTGGGTAAACCCACAGGTCGACATCCCTTTCCCATTACATTTACCCAAAACCCTAAAAGGGGCCCAAAAGTGGAATGAGATCCTGTGATCTCTACTTCTCCTGGCGCTCCATCTTTGACAAGCTGTCGAAGTCCCAAAAATGGTCAAATATGACCAACTGTTCCTCAAAACTTTTTCAAAGGCCAACATGCCCCCAACACTCACCTACGACTCGTCCTGATTCACTCAGGTCTGACCAATTCTTATTCGAATTCCTCGAGCTTGGCTCAAGCTGCTTCGACCTACCGCATTGCTACTGCCTCTTTCTCAGTGAACTCGTGGATGAGTGCCTCATTCATCGGCCCTTCTAGGAGTCGTTATGTTGTATTCACAACATGTTCAAGTTCTATTCCTTGGCTTTCAACTTCAGTGAACAATCAGCATGCTTTTTCTTGCACTGGTTGAAGTCATTGAGAGACTTCCATTAATTTACTCTGAAGTGTGTGAAACCATTGTTGGGTTGTGTGTTTCTCTAGAAACCTCTTCATTCTCTCTACGAGGGATAGGGCCTTCAGCTGCACCTATAGCCTTTCGTCTTTGTACTTCACCTCTTAGAGTTGCGACTCCAATTTATGCAATTCTGGGTTCTCAGATAGGTTCTCGTAGATCTGCGCACTTCTGCTACTTAACTGTTTCCATTCCTTAGAGAGTGCTTTAATCCTTTCTACGGTCCTCTGGGCAGTTATTTCTGATTGGTCGCACACTTATTGTGGGGTTTGTGGTATGGTCTGAAGCTCTAAGTCCACGACTCTTTGTTGAAGTTTCTGAATAGATTCAACAAGCGTCATCACTTGGCATTCTATAGGGTCCTCTGCCTTCTGTTCTAAGCCAGTCACAGAGTGAAATTCTTTGTTGACTGCTTCTTCAATCCCAATCTGCTTCACAAGCAGCTTCTCTTTCTCTTTTTGAATCTTCGCTCTGTCTTCTTCAAATTTTGCTTGGAGAGTGTCCTTCTCTTGTTGCGTAGCTTGGCGTTGCTCAATAATTTCCTCTTATGCCTGCTTTAAAGCTTGGGTGGCCTGCGTTGTTTCTTCTTGTGCCTTCCGAAGGTGTACTTCGACTATGTTATCAATCTGACAGAGTTGAACTGGTTCATTTCCTTCTTCTGTTGTTCTTTCTGGCAGGGGCGCAGAGGAGACAACGTGGCTAGATTGGAGAGCTTGTTGTACTCTTTGGAGTTTTATCTCGATTCTATTGCACATGGTCTCTTGCTTAGCTTCTTTCTTCTCAGTTATCTCTTCTATGGCTTCATTCATAGTTGCGAGGAGAAAACTGAAGTCATATGGAGTGAACGTAGTCTTCAGCTTAATCAAGGGTGCTTTTGATTTCTTTCGGGAGGAAGATTATGGAGGTGAACCCTTCCTTTTCTTTATGATTTCTACTTCATATTTTGGCCATTGTTCAATCTCCTCTAAGTCTTCGCCACTACCTCCTTGCTCTGGTGTAATGGATGCAGTTCTTACAGATCTGTTGTCTACATCCTGGATATCCTCATCCTTCTTTGTCTGTTTTGTTTTCTTTGTCTTATTGGGGCCAGGTGTATTATGCGTAGCTTTTGGGCTATCAATGTCAGATACTTATGTGGAGTCTATTGGAATAAGGAGGTTTGTCGACCATTCCTTGGTGATTTCCTCCAGGTCTTCTTTTGTCATCTTGTAATAAGATTAAAGTTATTCCTTGTTCTCATCAACGTGTGATGTCAGATATATAAAATGGTGGTCTGCACTGAGCTTTATCAAAGGTTGAAACCTGTGTAAAGTATTCAGGGTCATGCGAGGCTTGGACTGGATGGTGAGCTTCAACTGGGTGTAGTCGGTATGAAATACGGAATTGGATTTCCATTGCTTGTTCATGTCGTTTGAGTACCACAAGGTACTGAACTTTGTAGCCAGTGGTTCAAAGGGGTCAATGTCGGGGAAGGTTGCACCTTCCAGTAGCTCCCATGCAACAAAAGCTATAAGTATCAAGAGCCAGCTAAAGTGAAATTCATGCCCCTGATCCTGTGCTTCTCTACAATCAATCTCTAGTTTATTCACCAGGTAGTTCTCCCATTTCATATGTAGTCCCTCTGCGCACTTTCCTGAGAGGTTGACTACAAAGTCATATACTTGCGTGGGTCGATTCTTGCGTACCAACTTCCCTGCGATCAGTTGACAAGCGAGGCACATTGCACCACTTTCAATAGAAGCTACCTTGTAGCCTCTCGTGCCTTTCTCAACATTTCCATAGGCTTCTTTGATATTCTGAGCAAGAGCATGATCCGCGGTCTTTCCAAGATAGTAATCGTGGGGATCAGGGCCCTGCATGCTAAGCTCGGTGATCCGGTTGATCAGCACTGGATCAAATGTTATGCGATGGTTCAACCATAAGTATCCTCCATGGTAGCTTTCCAGTAGCAGCTTCACGCAAGAATTCACCTACTGGTGTCTTCCGAAGTGCGGTATCTTCATAACGTTGAGAAGAGTAGATTGTGTGAGGTTCATCATCCATTGTTGAGGGATGATCTTCGAATTCTTTCCCTTGGTTCTGGTTAGGTACTTTTATGGGGCCGGTGTCATGTAAACTTTACGATCCCCCAGGTTGAAGTCACTAAACTTCAATTTTGCAATCTTGTCGTGATATGCGCAGACTACATGTGCTCCTTTCGGTAGGTACGTCATGATGAGAGTGTACTCAAAGTCTCTAGGCACACTATCTTTGTTGATCGCACCGCTCAGAGGTGGTATGTAAGTAGGTAGGATGGATGGAACCAACTTCACGTTGGCCATATCATCCTTATGTTTGGTTCTTATTTATGCACTGTCTTGGGATGTTCCTGTTCGAGTAGTCGACGGGGAGGCTTGTACTCCTCTCGTCAATGACTCCTATAAACCTGTGACAATCCACGCTCTGACATGACTCTTTTGGATATGAGGCTAGGGAGTACCTCTCTTACAGATTCTTTAGTTGCGCTAAATTCGTCGGACATATACGCTCAGGATCAATGGCTTGGGTTCTCAAAATAACATAGATACTATAGTAAGGTAGACAGTAAGGGCAGAGTAATCACGGTTCACAATTCAGGTAGTCTGTGGATTCAAATTCACGATTAGCAAAAGTGTATTTTGTGCATGGCATGATGGATTAAGTAAGTAACTCTGTAACGAATTGTTTACAACGGGTATGGGGTTTCCTTAACTCTAGTTCTATACGTTATGGTGTGGTCTAACGGTCTGGTGATGAGCCATCAATGTTTTTCTGTCCATTCGGGGCAGAAGTCGAATGGGTATATCGGCCCAATGGCTATATTGCTTCGCCGCGGCGAAGTGCCATAGGTCGTTGTTCTGATATCCTGGCGAAGCTCCCATTCTGCGAGTTTTCTTTCTGTGATGTTCCATCTGGAATATCCCGTAACTTTTCAATCTTCACCCTCTTCTTACTTAACTTTCTAGCCTTCTTCCCAGTAATATTCAACTCGGTCTATCTTTTTCCGTTATGATTCTTATCTTCTTTTAGCATAGTCAGTGCGTGTTGTTGAGATTCTCTATGTGGTAATAATTTTTCTTTCTCTGGGATAGGTGCTTCAGTCTTCTATGAGCCTTGTGACATTCTTTCAGCTTCGAAATTGGGGTCTCTAGTGTCAAGGAGATTCGATCTGTTCTTTTGTTATTCAATCAACTGTGCAAATCTTCTTAGTCATAAAATCTTTTAATTCTTGTTTCTTCAGTTCCAAAACTTCTACTTATTCCTTCCGTCTGTCAATCCAAGGTTTTCCAAGTAACATAGTAAATGGGGCATTGTCCTCAATAAATGTAATAATCTCAAAATCTTCTTTAGTCGAAGTTCCCTTAGCATTCGTAGATATTTGAGTGAGCCTTCCACATAGGTTTACCAATTTTCCTCTGAAGAGTCTTATTCCTCCTAGTGAAGGAATCATGGAAGGCCTCCCTATAGCTTCTCACATTCTCTCTGTCATGATATTCATCTATGTTTCCTCATCTAGAACACAATCAATGTCAAATTCCCCTATCCTTACTTCGATGCATTCCTTTTATTTAAAAATCTCTGATAATCTGACATGTCGATGTTCATTCAGGGTTTCTTTCATCTGAATTAATACTTTCTCTGATTCTTTCTGAGGTTTTGTTATCTCTAGATCTGCCTTAGGGTTCGGATTCATTCCTTCGAGCCTAGCAATCATTCTAGGGCAATCCAATACTTCATGATCCAGAGCTTTGCAACAAAGACAACTAGGTCCTCTACCAGGTCATTCCTTGGCTAGATGTCCTGGTTTTCTACAACTGTAACAGAGGGTTAATCCTCTCTTTCTCTTAAATGATCCCCAACTTCTTCTGTACTGCGCGCTAGGATCATGGTAGCTAGTCTGCAAAAGATGCTTTCTAGGATCCTATATCCATTTGTTAGTCCAAACATTCTTTCTATTCATAGGTATAACATATCTATCATTATGCTTATCATATCTATTCATATCAAACTTTCTTTCTTCTATTAATTCCATAGGTTTTAAGCTAGGACTGAATCTATCAAAAATACCTAGATCCATACTTTAGAAACAAAAATTTCTACTTATCTTACTTCTACAGAGCACAAAGCTTTCAGATCTAGAACTTTCTTATCTTTATCAGAGCACAAAGCTTATAGATCTTACATCTTTTCTGCAGATCTGGCCTCTTTCTTTCAGAAATTTCCACTTTTACCTTTCTTAGAGCACGAAACGTTTGGATCTTGCTTCTCTTCTTCAGATCTAATCTTCCTTTCTTCAAATCTGACCTTTCTTTCTTGGCACAAAGCTTCACAGGTCAAGTAGAACACTGCGCACTAGGGCAACAGATCTACACACAGATCTTTCTTTGCACAAAGCTTATTCTTCTCTAGTTCCCAGTAATCGCAGTTTCAGGTCCCGACAATGGAACCATTTGTTGGCATAGTGGAAAACCCAGTGTTCAACACTCAAGAGCGCACCAACAAAGCCCTAACTACCAGCCCTTTCAGCAACACCTGCAAAACAGATGAATTCTCACCCGAGGTAGAGGCAGGGGTGGTTGCAAGACTCAGGTGTCTACAACCTTAGTTGGGACACAGATCTGTGATTATATCAATTACAGCATACTTAGCTTCAATCATTCATCAATATTCAACCCTTATTATACTTCGTAGATAGCACAGAGCATCGCAGCACTTACTTAGATCTAATATATTTCAGCACTTAGCAATAGTAAAATAGATCAGATCTAGTAGATTGGCACTAAGAATCTTCATACATATCAGATCTAACATTCATACACATCTAAGAAGCACAAAGCATAAGTAGATCTATCTAAATATATTGAATCACTTAGAAAACAAAGAGATAAACACATCAAGCCGAGCACAAAGCATCACACACAGATTTATGTGGCTCACCCCCACCCTGGGGCTACGTCCACCAACTCTTCTTCTTTATTAGTGTCTTCAATTGGTTACAGCACAAAGCCACTCAAAAATCTTACTTCGCACAGGATAGAATATTTTCGCAGCTTGCTAGATCCTTCTACCTTGCACTTCAGCACAAAGCCCTCTACAACCTCTTACAAGAACTTGCACTTAGCCCTGCAAGCCTCTTATAATCATGCACAGAGCATATACCATCCATATTCGATCACACAGATCTAATTACTAGCACTAACCCATCGGCTCTTCTTACATTGCTTAAGTATCTATTTACACCTTACAAAAGTGGGCCTAAGTGTGGGTAAACCCACGGGCCGACATCCCTTTCCCATTACATTGACCCAAAACCCTAAAAGGGTCCCAAAAGTGGACCGAGATCCCATGATATCTACTTTTCCTGGCGCTCCATCTTTGACAGGCTGTCAAAGTCCCAAAAACGGTCAAATATGACCAAGTATTCCTCAAAACTTGGTCAAGGTTCAACACCAATTCATTTTTTCTCTACGCATTTCTAGTTCCAGGTACTAGTTCTTGGGGATCGTATCCAATGTATGTATGAACCTATACATACATTCCTTTTGCAGTATCAAACTCCATATCTTTTAGCACTATGCAATATGATATGTCGGGTCACTTACTTCTGCATATTTCTACGCAATATACTCAACCTTGGTACCAAATATAACTTGCATTAATCTTTTACACTGTTGCCAATCTTATATTGCTTCTTTATGTGAATCCCGCCATCTTGTTGGAGTGGCCTTCAAGACAACATCTAATGCCAACAATATTTGTTGTATGGGTATCTACAACTCAAACGCCTTTACAAAAGATCCTTTGTTAGTCAAACCATCATACTTAGGCGGGTCACATAACTCCATTCCAATCCAGCATAATGATCGAGTAATGTGGGAACTCTATCTAGTTGATACTTCATGCATCCTTTGTTTCCAGTGTTCCAAACCTTCCTTTGAATATGATGCACATGAGATAATTCTTCTCCAACTTAGGGCACCATCTGTAGTCGGATTAATGTATTCATGCATTCGCACAGTCATATTATATAGGTTATCAATTTTGTTCCCTTTAGTTTGTTCTATATACCTATTTCCTTCTATCGAATCTAACGGTGTGGTAACCTTCAAGTCCCCTACTTCAAATATCATTTCCCTTTTCTTCAGATATATAATTTTCTAATTTTCAAAGGCCCATTCAAGCCCCATTAGCGTTGGATATGGCTGACTATTATCCACGATCTCGTTGACTTCGAAATCTACTATACTGCACACCCCATATATATTCATAGGTACCCCTAACAATTGGCCAATTGGTACTATCTTGTGTTGGTTGGTCAATCTTAACTAGATGGGAGACCAAATTAAATTCAAATTCCCCATCATTTCCCATGTTTGCTTCGGTAAAACATGTACATTATAACCCAAGTCTAAAATGGCATTGTCCATGTCATATTCCCCAATATGCACACTTAGTTTGAACTCTTCACTTGTTCTCTTTTTACGCAATACTTGATTCACTACCCTCTGTGTGGTAGGAACTTCCCTTTCTTGTGCACAATGATCAATCATTCAATGCAATGCATTCAACACAGTTTCATCTTTCATCAATTCTAAACAACTTTTCAGAAATTATTTCAAAGTAATTACATGTTGAAGCGGTCTTTCCAGGATAGTACAATCATAGACCGAAGGCATGTCAACCACAGGAGATGGAAATGATGTCGATATTATCCAATGTGGTCCTAGTATATCCTTCCTTATTTGTTGATACGTCTTTTTTTCTTGTTCTGGGTCAAATGTTGACATAGGTCCTATTGATTTCCTCACCCATTGATCAATTTGTGTCCCTTTATTCATCACATCACCCCCTATCCTAGCTCATCCCTTTTCTTCAGATTAATAATTTTCTAATTTTCAAAGGCCCATTCAAGCCCCATTAGCGTTGGATATGGCTGACTATTATCCACGATCTCGATGACTTCGAAATGTACTATACTGCACACCCCATATATATTCATAGGTACCCCTAACAATTGGCCAATTGGTACTATCTTGTGTTGGTTGGCCAATGTTAACTAGATGGGAGACCAAATTAAATTCAAATTCCCCATCATTTCCCATGTTTGCTTCGGTAAAACATGTACATTAGAACCCAAGTCTAAAATGACATTGTCCATGTCATATTCCCCAATATGCACACTTAGTCTGAACTCTTCTCTTGTTCTCTTTTTATGCAATACTTGATTCACTACCCTCTGTGTGGTAGGAACTTCCCTTTCTTGTGCACAATGATCAATCATTCAATGAAATGCACTCAACACAGTTTCATCTTTCATCAATTCTAAACAACTTTTTAGAAATTATTTCAAAGTAATTACATGTTGAAGCGGTCTTTCCAGGATAGTACAATCATAGACCGAAGGCATGTCAACCACAGGAGATGGAAATGATGTCGATATTATCCAATATGGTCCTAGTATATCCTTCCTTATTTGTTGATACGTATTTTTTTCTTGTTCTGGGTCAAATGTCGGCATAGGTCCTATTGATTTCCTCACCCATTGATCAATTTGTGTCCCTTTATTCATCGCATCACCCCCTATCCTAGCTCATCCGCATGTGACAACAACTATTTTGGGTCCTTCGTCATGCTTCTCGTCTAATACTTTTGTACATTCTAATTCAGGTTCTATTTATGATTCCCTCTTTCCTACCACTTTGCAAGTAATTGTGGATAGTCTTATGTCACATGATCCATTGCTCTACAATATGTGCATGTTGTACAAGGATTTAGGTAGTCATGAGTTAAGTGTCCTAGTTGATTACAATTGCAACATATTATTGGTCCTCTATCTCCTCTTTCAAAATTCCCTCTACCTCGACCTCTACCAAATCCTCCTTAGCCTCCTGAAAAAACGCCTCTTGAATTGTAAACTATGGAACTCCTCATTCTGTCACAATATTTTCCTCCTAAATTCTATACATATCTGAAGTGTGATCTATCATCAGGTTGAATGCGTGGTAGTCCTTCTCTTCGTTCCTGTTGGCCCTTGGTTATGGAAGAAAGTGGATATTAAGGAAGAAAGGCGAAATACGAACTGTGCGGAAGGCAGATTGACTGATATTGGGTCGAAGTGGTCAAAGAAGAAGAAAAGAAGGAGTGAAGTAAGGGAAATCTAGTCATTGAACGAGAAGATCGAGGATGACAGACCAGCAAGGAAGATAGATCGTAGACAACTTAGCAAGTGGAAGAAGACATCAATGAGTGCTTTGAAGAACCTCATGGGAAAGAAGGAACGAAAGGCTAGTGAAGCCCTCCAAACACGAGTCAAGTGGACCTAGGGTTTTGGTATCTAGGGTTTTGACACCTAGACGTTTGTCAGTGTAATGTATAAATAAAGGTCTAGAGGACCTAGGATGGGTTGGTGATTGTTCTTTTTTTGTTATTCATTGTTCGTTTGAGGAGATTTCATCAGTGTTGGTTGTCGATAGTTGTGATTGTTGTGTTGAGAGCAATAGTGAGCCTGTATTGTAAGATCTTCAGCTGGGTGCGAAGATCAACCCTGCAGCTGGGTGCGTAGGGAGGGGAGATACAGAGTAGAGAAAGAGAGAGAGATATGCAACCTAAGTGCACATATAGAACTATATGTTTTCACCTAATATCAAGAAACACAGTTCTGTGGACGTAACCCTAGGGAGAGGGTGAACCACGTATATCTTGTTGTTTTGTATGATTGATGTTGTGTTATTTTGATTTCTATTATTCTCTTATTGCATCATTGTGTTAGATCTGAGACATAGCTCACGCAGTAGGCCTAAGGGAGATAAATTATAACTAGATATTTGTGTGTTGTTCCTTTGAATCCACTTGCATTTCCTCTAGTTGTAGACACATGTGTCCTGCAACCCCCTATCGCTACTTCGGGTGAGACTTCATCTTCTTTGTAGGTGTTTCTGAAAGGGCCAGTAGTTAGGGCTTGTTGGTGCACTGTTAGAGTTGAACCCTGGGTCTGCCTCTGTGCCAACAAATGGTTTCGTTCTTGGGACCGTGATTGTCTTTAAGGAATGTCAAGGTGGTTTCCATCAAAAACAGAGATTCATAAGTGGATAGAAGAACAAGAAAAGGACTTCATTGAGGCTCAGAATAAGAACCCTAATATTATCACATAGGATTGGTTAGGAATGTATATCTTTACTTATATACACGATATTTTCTTTGGAGTAATTCATAAAGAGTTATACGAGTGGTTAGCCAGACTAACAGATACCCAGTTTGAGATCAGATTTAGACCACCTGTGGTTTGGACGTCGGCATTGATCATGAAGGTAAAGAGAGTTGATAATGTCATGTCAAGAGTAGTATACCACTGGTTTGATATCACTATTGGAGGGTACATTACCTAGTTTTCTATTGACAAAGTAGAGTCATATAGCCAAGTAGAGAGGTATTTCTTTAAAGGACCTAGAGGAAAAATTTTACACATTTTGAAGTTGAAGATCAAGATGTTATTGCATGAGAAGAACGTATTGAAGATACATTAATTGGTCAAATTGAAGAGCTATTGTTCAAAAACTCAGACAGCGACAGCGACATAGAGGTGTGACATACGCATAGTGGGAGAACCTTCAGAGAGGTTCCTCTAGTAAACATGTTTGAGAAGAACCACAAACCACTAGCACGAGATGAAGGTTTCTATAGTGGGGAAGAAGAAGAGATATTGAATGAGGAACAGTCAGGATTTGCTAGAGCAGAGGAAGAGAAGACTGAAGAACCTTATCGAGAAGAGTTATAGACTTCAGGAACTGCGCTGACTATCGAAGTAAGTACTATTACTCATTCTATTATTTTAGCAGCGTTAAGTAACCATAGTGGTCAGATTTACCAGAGCACTTGGAGAATTGTTACTAGCAGTTCAGTACATACTCAGTAAAGAAACCTAGGAAGATCTATGGCAGATGAAATGAGGCTACCTATCCTTAGAGGAGATGGA
This sequence comes from Picea engelmannii, assembly GCA_009831015.1. Taxonomy (NCBI): domain Eukaryota; kingdom Viridiplantae; phylum Streptophyta; class Pinopsida; order Pinales; family Pinaceae; genus Picea; species Picea engelmannii. The sequence goes on from ML801800.1 coordinate 252,995, forward strand.
TCTAAAGATCCTGATCAGCATTGGTTCTTATGCGAGGTTGTATGGAGTATTAATAAAGTCAATGATGAAGCAGTTAAGAGAGATCAGTTTAGTACTACCTTAAGAGACCGGGCACTGATCTGGTACATGAAGTTTGTTAATGGAGTTTCATAGCCTAAACCATTGAACGAGATCAAGACTGCGTTGAGTGCAGAATTCAAGAAACCCAGGTCAGAGTCGCAGTGCATTACAGAACTGAACGAAATCAAGAAGAAAGTAGTTGAACCTGTTCGGGAGTTTGATCACAGGTTTAATACCTTAACGGACCGATTGAGTTTGCAGATCCCAGACGAGCAGAACATGAAATGGTTCATTGATGTCCTCCTACCACACATCAGATTTCCTCTGATGCAATAGAAGGTTTCTTTGCAGGCTGAGGCATTGGAGATCACCATGAAACTAGAGTCAACCCGTATGGGAGGATCCATCTCAGGTATGAGTCAAATTTTGAGTCAACTAATAAGATTATCTCTGCAGGTCGAAGATATGAAGAAAGACAAGGGAAAAGATAAAAGAGACGATATCTGGTGTATCATATGCAAATCAGAAGGCCACGATAAGGAGAATTGTCCCCTATTTCATGAGTGCTTGGACTCTAGGGCTCCGATCACTTTAAAGTAGGTTACTCTACCCTGGTGTGAGGTATGTAGAAATAGACATTGCCCTGGTGAATTCTATTACATGAAAAAATATTTCCAGACACCTACAAACCTTTACTACACATTATGTAAATCGGTGGGGCACTATGAGAAATATTGTAGGGCTTATGACCTCTTGCACGAAAGATCAAGAGATACATATAGGATTCAAGGAAAAGTACATCAGGAAGGAAATGCTACACAATTTAACTCTCTAGGAAGAGTAAACTTCAACCCTCGTTGTGGATTCATAGGAAGAGGAAAAGGAGGAGGCATGGGTCGAGGTCGAGGTCAGATCATTTTTTATAACTATGCACAGCTAGGTCACTTGGTAAGGGACTGTCAGAACCTTTGTACCACTTGCAGCTACTGCAACTCATTTGAACATGTCATTGAAGATTTCCCTGTGCTGTTAGCCAAGCTTCAGGAGAGATGAGGAGGAAACCAGCAAGTACAACTAATCTCAGCAGAACCTCGCGGAGAGGATCCCAGAGTCCTTTTATCACTAGAGGAGGTGTTGTTACAGGAGAAGACAGAGTGACCCCAAAAAATACTATAGAAGAATCAAGGGTCGGAAGAGCTGCAGAGAAGACACAAGTGTTTGATCTGAGGGAAGAAAAACAGACATTTGAAGAGGCAAGAAAATAATTTGGAAGAGATCAGGCTTCTTCATCAAAGACACAACCAGAAGTGAGAGAATGTGGAATGCCTTTGGCATTTGATCAGTCTGCATCACCTAGAGAAGGAAAATAGGTAAGCAATATTATAGAATTCTTATGTACTTGCTTTAATCTTATTAAGGATGAAAGACTTGTACAAGAACTACAAAATTTGATCAGATAGTATGAGATAGGTAGGATAGCTCCTCTGCTGAATAAAGCAATGCATGAAGTATCCAGAAAGAGAAGGACAAATAAGGAACTACACCTTAATGCTCAGATTAGAGATTGTGACATAGATTATGTGGTCCTTGACTTAGGATCATAAGTCAATGTTATGACAAAGCAGACTTGGGCACTGATGGGAAAACCTAAGTTAATTTATTCCCCTATTAGGCTTAGGATGGATAATCAGCAAGAAGTAATCCCCTTTGGGAGACTGGAGCATGTCCCTGTGGACATCGACGGAGTAAGGACATTTGCAAATTTCAAGGTGATTGAGATAGTTGATGATAGTTGTCCTTATCCTGCGTTGTTAGGAATTGATTGGGATTTCAATAATTCCATTGTTGTTGACTTAAAGAAAAGAAGAATGACATTTGAAGGTGATGGCCTTAGGTTCATTGCAACCCTGTATCCCAATGAAGGTCGCAGATACACAGAACCCATCAGAGAATAATACCATGCTTATGAACTAGAGAACATATATAAATTAGCAGCAAGACAGCAAGATTACATTAATCCTACAACAAATGGGAACTTATGTTGGTGAAGTGATAGCGCATGCTCATCAGATTTGGTAGAAGCACTAGAGAACTGGCAGAACAAAATGTATGAAGTTTATACGAGAAGGTGTGCTAGATTGACCAGGGAAGTTTTCTTGATTGGCACAGAAGTAAGCAATCTGCCCACATTTGATGGTTTAAATCATTTACAAACATTCTTGTCAGAATTTGAAGAAATTGTACCAATACAATAGCAACTGTTGGCACTCGATGAAGCTTTAAAAGAAACTCTAACAAGATGGTGGGGAACGCATAAGAAGAACATCGTGGACTGTGTGCAATGTCCCACTTTGATGACAGTGCCCTTTTTAGAATAAGTTGAAGGGTGTGAAGTTTGATACACGGGTGTGAGTTGTCTGAAGGACCATGTGAGAATTTGTGAGGAGGCCTGGAGTAGCATCCCTCAAGAGCAGTGGGTGCATAAATTCATCAACACTTAGGACACAACACCTATTAATTGGTATCTTCAAGAAGAATTGTGCCTCACCTTTTCAGATTGGTACGGTATGACTCAGAACTTTGTAGCTACATTTTTATTTGAAAGTCAGTAACTCTCAGTCGATCAAGCTTTACAAGTTGTAAGATAGAAATTCTTTGAGGAGGCACCTAACCTCCCTTTGGAGCAAGAAGAAGATGAATGGATTGCACCACTTCAAAAATTGCAAGGTTGTTACAATATCAATGTTGATGAAGACGATGACCCTAGGAACGTGAACATCAAAAAGATAGAATGACAGAGAGATGTAGAAGGAATAGGAGTTGAACTACCTTTTATTGGACGGCTAATCAAAATCAAGAAAGTTAATATTGGAACAGAGCAAGCACCTAAGCTCGCAAACGTTGGATATTATTGGGATGATGCCACTATTGACAAGATCACATAACTATTGAATGCGTATCAGGACTTGTTTCCAACCAATTTTACCGACATGAAGGGAATTAAAGGGCCCATGGGAGAGATGAAGATACCCTTGAAACTAGATGCAAGTCCAGTCAAGCAGAGACCTTACAGACTGAATCCCAAATATAAGAAGAAATTCAAGATTGAATTAGACAGAATGTTGGAAGAAGAAATCATAGAACCTGTTGAAGAGTCATAATGGATTAGACCTATGGTGGTCTAAGACAAGAAGATAAGAGAGATCATAATCTATGTAGACTTGAGGAAACTAAATGATGCATGTTTACATGATCCATTCCCTACATCGTTTACTAATGAAGTGTTGGATAATGTGGGAGGATGGGAAGTTTACTCCTTCACAAATGGATTTTTAGGTTATCACCATATCAGGATTGCTAAGGAAGATCACCATAAGACCACATTTGCAACAGAATGGGGATCCTACTAGTACACAGTGATGCCTTTCAGACTGAAGAATGCACCAGCCATCTTTTCTAGGGTGGTGGTCGAAGCATTCAAGGAATTATTACATAAATTTCTGGAAGCATATTTTGATGATTGGACTGTTTTTAGCTTATTGCATAATCATATTGAATGTTTAAGACTAATCTTGGGTAAGTGCAGGCAATGTTAGATTTCCCTAAACCTAAAGAAGTGCATCTTGTTTTCACCCTTTGGAGTGTTGCTAGGCCATATTGTGTGTAAGCAGGGGTTGTTGGTAGATCCTTCCAAGATTTCCATCATTTTTTATCTACCCCCTCCTACTTCAGTAAGACAGGTGTGCATTGTGTTGTGACATATGGGATACTACAAAAAGTTCATCAAGGGATATGCATAGATAACAGCACTCATGGAGAAGTTATTAAATAAATATTGTCAGTTCCAATGGTCAGAGGAATGTCAACAGAACTTCAACACACTGAAACAGAAAATGGTCAATGCACCCATTCTGGTTTTCCCAGATTGGAGTAAGGAATTACACGTGCACGTCAATGCTTCATCTATTGCATTAGGAGCAATGTTAGCACAAACAGGAGCAGGAGATACTAATCATCTGTTATCATTTTCTATCAGGAAGCTATCTACAACTGAGATAAATTACACAAACACTGAGAGAGAAGGTTTAGCCATGGTGTATGCACTGCAGAAGTTTCATCACTACTTGTTGGGAGGACATTTTAAGATGTTCATTGGTCACTCTGCATTGAAATACCTAGTCAACAAGCCAGTGTTGGGGGAAGAATATGAAGATGGCTATTGTTATTCCAGGAATATGATTTTGAGATTGTGGTCAAGACGGGAAGAATGAACAAGGGTCCTAACCACTTGTCTAGGTTAGAACATGGAGAGGAACCTACCAATTTGGAGGATACACTACCAGATGTGCATTTGCTGGCCATCAGAAAGGTTGATGATCACTTCGCTGAGATAGTTCAGTTCTTGTCAACAGAAATCGCACCTCATGAATATACAATCATTCAGAAGAAAAAGTTGGTAGTTCGAGCTGCATATTTTTCACTTATAGCTGGACGTCTTTATAAGATGGGACCTGATGAGATCCTTAGGAGATGCATTATGGAGGTATAAATACCATTGATTATGTCAGAAGCACATGAAGGCATCGCAGGAGGACACTATGCAAGAAAATAAATAGCGCAGAAGGTTTTTAGAGTTGGCCTCTAGTGGCCCACTTTACACAAAGATGCTAAGGAATACTACAGAGCCTGCGATGTATGCCAAAGAGTTGGGAAACCTTCCAGAAGAGATGAGATGCCTTAGCACCTCAGGTAACTTTGAAGGCATTTGAGAAATGGACAATTGATTTTGTAGGACCTATCAACGCACCCGAGAAGCGCATAGGAGTGAGATACATCATCACTGCGACAGATTATTTGACCAGATGGGAAAAAGCAAGAGAATTCAAGGACTGTAGTGCAACTATAGCTTCTCGATTCATATTTGATGATATCATAACCAGATTTGGATGCTCGAAGATCCTTATGAGTGATCTAGGTACACATTTTATTAATAAGACTATTGAAGCCTTGACTCAGGAATTTGAATTCCACCATTAGAAGAGCACTCCATACCATCTGCAAGTGAATGGTATAGTTGAAGATTTCAATAATATCTTGGACACAGCGCTGATGAATATTTGCAGTGTGAATAGAGATGATTGGGATTTGAGAGTACCAGTAGTATTATGGGCCTATAAAACCACTTGCAATAAGTTGACAATGCAACCTCCCTTTAAGTTGGTTTATGGTCTAGAAGGAGTCGTACCTGTGGAATATTTAGTTCCTAGCTTAAGAATTGCAGCATTTACAGATATGGATGACACAGGCGCTGTGCAAGAGAGACTTGCACAGTTGGTAGAACTGGAAGAAGACAGATTCATTGAACAATTTCACCAACAGGTACAAAAGGAACGTTAAAATTCCTACAATGACAGACATATCAAGAAGAAACCCTTTAAGAAAGGAGATCTGGTATTGGTATACAACAGCAAGTTCATGAAGCATCCAGGGAAGTTTAGGACACATTGGCTTGGGCCATATGAGGTTTCATATGTTACAGAAGGAGTAGTTGTGTAATTGAAGACTTTGAAGGGAGAATGGAAGGAAGGTTTGGTAAATGGGAGCCAATTGAAATTGTACTACGACAACCAGATTCTTCGCATCTCTCAGTAAAAGCATAAGAAGAAGGGTCTAGGTACCAGGTGCAATTGAAATTGGGTACCAGACATAGAAAAGACAGTCTACACAAGGAAGGGAGGAATAGAATAGAGAGCATAGGCTACTCTATGCAAACTGAAGATGAAGAGAAATAGAAGGTTTAGACCTCCAGTGCCTCAGGACAAGTCACAGGTAAGTGTTGGAGGCCTGTTGGCCCTTCGTTGTGGAAGAAAGTGAAGATTAAGGAAGAAAGGCGAAATATGAACTGCGCAGAAGGCACATTGACTAATATTGGGTCCAAGTGGTCAAAGAAGAAGAAAATAAAGAGAGAAGTAAGGGAAAGCTAGTCGTTGAACGAGAAGATTGAGGATGATAGACCACCAAGGAAGATAGATTATGGAAAAATAAGCAAGCAGAAGAAGACGTCAATGAGTTCTTTGGAGCACCTCACGGAAAAGAAGGAATGACAGGCTGGCGAAGCCCTGAAAATGTGGGTCAAGTTGACCTAGGGTTTTAGACCTAGGGTTTTGGTATCTAGGGTTTTGACACCTAGACGTTCATCAGTGTAATGTATAAATAAAGGTCTAGAGGACCTGGGATGGGTTGGTGATTGTTCGTTGATGGTTATTCATTGTTTGCTCGAGGAGATTTCATCAGTGTTGGTTGTCGATAGTTGTGATTGTTGTGTTGAGAGCAATAGTGAGCATGTATTGTAAGATCTTCAGTTGGGTGTGAAGATCAACCCTGCAGTTGGGTGTGCAGGGAGGGGAGATAGAGAGGAGAGAAATATAGAGATATCTGCAACTTAAGTGCATAGATAGAACTATATGTTTTCACCTAATATCAAGAAACACAATTATGTGGACGTAGCCCTAGGGAGAGGGTGAACCATGTATATCTTGTTGCTCTGTGTGATTGACATTGTGTTATTTTTATTTATGTTATTTTTTTATTGCATCATTGTGTTAGATATGAGACATAGCTCGTGTAGTAGGCCTAAGGGAGATAAATAATAACTAGATCTTTGTGTGTTGTTCCTTTGAATCCACTTGCATTTCCTTTGGTTGTAGATGCCTATGTCCTACAACCCCCTATCGCTAATTTGGGTGATACTGCATCTGCTTCGCAGGTGTTTCTGAAAGGGCTAGTAGTTAGGGCTTGTTGGTGTGTTGTTAGAGTTGAACCCTGGGTCTGCCCCTGTGCCAATAATGCCCTACTAAATTGCAAAAGTTACAAAATAAATTATGGGGTGTACTCTAGTATTTTTTTAGCAATGGACAATTAGGTGGATGATTTCACCATGTCTTTCATATTTCATAGTACCCTCCTCCTGGTAATTGGTTCATTTCTCCATTCACCAAATACTACGCAAAGGTTGGGCATTGGTCCTTATGGTGGCCTTCAGTCCTACACGTGATACACCATACTCGTTCCCTCTTCTCCTTTCCTTTCGTAAGTTCTGCTAATTGGATTGTCAAGGCAGCTAACTATGTTTGGAATTGAACCATCCCCCCCATCATCCCCTACAAGAGATGCTTCCATATTCATTGCAATCTCCAAAGCTTCAGGTTGTAATGCAACCTTTTGTTGTATCAATGTGAAACGAATCTACGTCAATAGTCCTGTAATAAACCGTTCTTTGTGTTGTTGATTTGGAATTTGGAATGTCAATCAACCCATCAAATACTTAAATCTTTGATCATAGTCCCAAACTGACTCAGTCTGCACTTGTTTGATTTCCTTCAACTTTGTAATGTATTGTGACTCATATTTCAGCTTCTTGAACTCTTTCAATAACACTTGTCGAATTTCTGCCAATGTCCTCGCTTGATCTACTGGTGTAGTACTCTACAGTTTCATGTACCAGACTAATGTGTAGCCTCTAAACGTTGTTTCCAAATACGTAGTATTTGTGGACTCATCTTGTACATTCTTTGCAGCCCAAATTTTCTCACATACAAATAGATGTTGTTCTGGGTCCTCCAACCTAACTCCCTGAAACTCAAGAATTCTCAATGTATTATCTAACCTTTCCATGGTGTTTTGCATAGTGCCTACCCCCAGTGTTGTTGGCTCATTCTGACTTAACACACTACTTCCACTGCTCTGGCTACTACTATTTTAACTACATCTGCTAACTATAAGTTATTTTTCCAAATATTCAAATGTTATCTCAAATATAGGTAACACACATGGGGTTGTGGCTTCGACGTAGGATCTAGCCTCAGTAGGACTTAACATCTCTTTTATTATAGTATTGAATTGAATATCCTCTCCCTCTCCTTCTATTCCTGGTATTTCTACAATCTGGACTATTGCACAGGGTTCTCTCCTCTCATACTCACTGCACTGCTCTCCTTTCTCAACTCCATATTTCAACCTCTTGTATATTCTTCCACTGTGTAGTACTCCAAATTCATCTTCTTCTTCTAGTACACCATCTTCGTTTCTCTTCATCCTTAGTCCATCCCTTCCTTATTTAGTTATTTATTCATTTCTTCCTACCTTCAAACCATCCATTGGTCATCCCCTAGTTCCCCTATGTCCATGAAGCCCCCTAGAAATCAGATTCCATTGTCATCATACATTTCTCGCATAGCAACATCTTTATCCAGGTACCCAATGCTTTCAGAAACCTTCCATTCATACCCTTGAAGAAATCTCGTTCTACGACACTATACAATTGGGTACAATCTACTGCAAATTCCATAATATAACCCCCCAATATGTTATTCAACCAGAAATCAACTACACGAGAAGTAGTATTGCTTACATAATTCAATTTTCTTACCAACTTAGGGGTCCAGTTCCTCAGATCTACAGTTCGATATCTTCCAGTATTCTCCACTAACCTTTCTACCCATTCATCTAAAATATTCAAAAATTCACCAAAGAAAATATCATGTAGATCTATGAACACATACCTTTGCAACCATTTTTTGTCATTGATCTGAGGGTTTCTATTCTATACTTGGGAAAATTATCACTCCTTCCTTTCCAACCATTCGATGATATCTGCCTTAGTCGGCCTCCAAAACATTCCCTCAATTAAAGATTATAGATCATGGCAATGGAACCATTTGTTGGAACGCAGTTATAATACCCTAGGTTCAAGTTATTCATCCAACAAAACCCTTGAGATACCATCCCTTTTGGAATCACCTGCATGCAAGTGAACTCTCACTCAAGGCATCTACTAGGGTTGTAGGAACCAAGTTTTTATAGGGATGAGGGTATGTGAGGCTATCAACATACCCATTAATAATTACTCACCTTGTGCGCATTGTCCTTATTTAACATCCTTTTATCGGTCAATAAACCTTATGCATGGCTTCCATTAACTAACAATTCATTACTTTTACCATAACAGTTGTGAGACATTAACCCATCTAAGATTCATTCAGCACCCTAAACCCTAGTGTGCAGAAATGGTATAACATAGATTGTGATGTAACCAACCCATTGAATCATTCATTATTATTGTGCATCAACCATTCATTAAATATATCTATACTAATCATGCATCAACATAACGTCCCTGAATAATCACATCAACAAACACATTAGAGACAGGATTTTAATGTGGTTCACCCAATCCTTGGGCTACATCCACAACTGCTGGCTTCTTATATTAGTATTAATGCAATAATCACCTCGGTCATGTGCACTATGCCTACAAAAGATACAACATAGTGTAATCCCCAAGCCTTCCTAGCCACTTTGCAGTGTGAGCCGATCTCTGCAAAATTCTCAGATATGCTCTCATTCTCGAAAGCTCTTCTCCCAAAACCTTGAGCATAAACTCTCTTCATCACTCATGAGCAACCTAATCTCTTATTCTCATCCAACCTAATCTTGTATTCTCATCCAACCTAATCTCTTATTCTTAGCAGCCTAATCTCCCTCAATCCTTTACATATTTATACATATAATTGGGGATAAAAACCCTAATGGTTCATAGCAACTTATCCCCAAAACCCTAATGGGTCACAATTGTTTTTCCTACTTTTGCATTGATTTGTTGCGTTTCTTACTTTTGTGTCGAACTGTTTCATTTGCGCCACAAAATGTGCCCTTGTCGCATGCTCTCGTCGTGCCTTTTACTATTTCCTCTGCTATGGTGCAACTCCAAAAACTTAGTTATTCTCATCCAAAATGCTTGTCCAAAAAAATGCAAGAAACATAGGTTTCCCTTTAATCTACCAAACAAATCAAGCACCAAGAATAGTTTATTAAACTTGCAAGGCTTAAACAATCCAGTTCTCAAAACATCTCAATTGAATTTATGCTGTTATTTCTTGGTCATGGTTTCTAATCATTTTTTCTTATGGGTTGAACCCAGTTAGAAAATTTGCAAGGTCTAGGGCTTTGATCTCATGACTATTTCCTGCATGGAGTTTCTTTTGGGGGTTAGGATATGTCTTGAGTTTAGAGGACAATTTTTCTCAAATTCATAAGTGATATGTTTTCAGCTTGCATTGGAAGGGAAAAGGAATTCTGTGAGCCCTTAACTTCAATTTAAAACTCGTTCTTGGAAAAAACAACAAATTTATTTCCACAAGGGATTCGTGTTGACGAAATGAACATGCCATAGGCCTACCATTTATGGATCAGATGATATTAGAGAAGGTTTCAAATATTTGGAGAACACCTACAACCAATATTGAAATAGTGGAAAAGTATTGTTTCTATGCCTACATAGAAGTAGAGGACCATCAATGATGGGGAATCATCATGAAGTATATGACAGGGAATACCCAGAGGTCATATTGACTCAGATAGATAAATTCATTGCTACATTGACAGAATTAGCGACACGACTATTGGTAATGAAGGGTAAGGAAGCACACTCAGTAGAGACTAAGCATGAAGAATAAAAGACTGGCCCATAAGGTTCCAATGGTGAGATGCTTGGAAACTCAGATAATGACAACAAATTTTCTTCATCTTCTAGTGTTCCTTTCAAAGTTGAAGTGAAACTTGAAATACCCATTTTTTATGGGAAAACTAATTTTGAATCCTTGGATAATTGGTTGAAATAATTGGAAGTGTATTGTGGCCTTTATAAAATCCAAGAAATGCGGAAAATCTCATTTTTCTTCTTGAATATGACCATATATGATCTGCTATGGTGGGAGATTTATGTGGATTCCCTAAGGATAGGCAAGAATCCCATGGTGGTGAAATGGGAGGACTTCAAGGCATTGTTGAAGTCATAATTATATCCCATAGGTTACAAAGAGGAGCAAATCATGAAGTGGCACTACTTTAAGTAAGAACACGGACAAGGAGTGCAATAATACACTTCTGAGTTTAGGAGGTATACCATTTGGTTGGGTATATCTTCAGAAGAGCTAGGAGTGGTGATGAAGTACCTTTAAGGACTTTGCAACCATATCTGAAGACAATTGCATATTCATGGTGTGAAAAGCATAGATGATGCAAGTAAGCAGGATTTCTACATTGAGTTGTACTCCAAGAAAGGACAACATCACATGGGCCAAGAAGAAAAGAGACAAGAATATGGAAACAACAACTAAGAAAAGGAGGGATCCTAATAGCCATTGAAAACATTGTGATGTAGATGGACACGCAAAAGAGAAGTATTGGAAACTTCATCTCGAATTGCGTCCAGAGTGGCTAAAGTCCAAGGGGTAAGGAAAGACAGCTACCAAGACAAAAGAATAAGTGGTATAAAGCACCTATGATCTGGATGAATCCATAGTTGGCACCACATTGCAACAGCCAAAGGTGAGTGGAGATAAACATCCACTATTCCAAATCGAAGTTCAAGTGAAAAAATGAAAGGAAAATTCCATGTTCGATAGTGGTCCTTAATGTAATTTGTTTTCCAAAACATTAGTTGATGAGCTTGGTCTAGAAACCTATGATCTAGTGCAACCAAGTTCACTAGTATTGTTGCAAGGGAAAAAATTTATGAGAATCACTCATAGATGTAAGACCAAGTTTTCCTTTAATGTTGGCTATATTGATGAGGTAGAGTGTGAAGTTGCACCATTGGACGCCTGCAAAGTGATGTTTGGTAGCCCATACTTGTGTAATAGGGATGCTACCTTCTACATGAGAGAAAACAAGTATTCTTTGGTCAATCGTGGCAAGGCATACCTCATCAAAACACATCAAGAGAGAGAGAGAGAGAATAACTCCTCTAGCAACAAAACAAGGCTAGACCAACATGAAACAACTGACCTTTGTCAGCAATGGAATGGTGGATATGTAGAGTCAAATGGAGGCCTTATGCTTATACCTCCTTAATGTTCCATCTTTTGGGGAGAAAAATCCTTCAAATGGGGAGGTGTGATCTAAATTAGATCTTGATAAATGTTTGTAAACTTTGTAAATAAACATGTTTTGTTTTATTTCATTTTATTTTTTTCTTTTGGCACATTAGGAAGGTGAAATGAACAATTGTGATCATTTTCCTTCCAAAGGCATCCCATTAAAACAATGAGGGTTGTAGTGAGGACACAGAGGGAGATGCAAGAAAACTAGAGGGATAACAACACAAGAAAGGGAAGCTTGAATAAGAAAACCTACTTGAAGTTTGATGGACGATATCATGAGGTGTTAAGCTAGGTCACACTAAATTGACATCTCATAAATTCTTTCATTTTCACGAAATCTCTTGGAATCAAGAATCTTGTCCACATTCAACGAAGGTGCTTCTAAGACATGCGATATATAATTTGGGTATTTATAGTGAGTAATTGTACATAGAGTCTCTGTATAGATCACCCTTATGTAATTTCTCCTTAAGAATAGAAAAAAAATCGTTGAGCATTGAAATATGTGGGTTATGGTTTCAATTCCATGGCTAGCGTGTGTTCTTTGCATTTTTGTGCACTTGAAAACTTGGTGCATTGGATGTATTGGATATATGAGTTAGCAAGGTACATACTCTCTTCAAGAATTTTTTTTTGACCTGTAGTACCTACCCACATTTGGCACGCATTGTTTTTATTTACATATCTTATACCATGCAGTCTTGCACATAGTGATATTACTATTGTCCCACAACCAAACAATACATGTCTCTCATCAAGCATCTGTTGTAAATCCTTTTTTTCAGTTTCATCCTTTCGTAGTCCTTTTGGGTTATATAACACCAGGATTTTGTGGTAGCACATTTGGATCAGGTTCTCCATTTAATTAACCCTCTAGAGCAACCTGCTCGACCACCTTATTTGGCACAGTGTCTTCAAATCCATCTCATTTTGGACCTTCAACTCCTTTTGGAGTGGCAAGTACACTTGCATTAAATTCATATTCCTTTGGTCAACCGTATAAAACTGATTCTCTTTTTTGGTTCAATTCCATCATTAGGGTCATTCAAAGGGAATTTAATCAAGCACCGAGTATGGTTGATTAAATGTGAAAGGATTAAAGAATCAAGTTCGTGGAACATCCGAACAAAATTGTTGTTTCCATTTCCTGATCATGGTTTCTAATTATTTTTCCTTGTGGATTGCGCCCAGTTGGAAAATTTGTAGGGTCTAGGGCTTTGATCTCATCACTATTTATTGTAGAGATTTTGTGTTTGGGTTAGGATATGTCTTGAGGAGATTGGAGGAAAAGTTTTCTCAAAGTCAAAAGTGATATGTTTTTAGTTTTCATTGGAAGGGGAAAGGAACTCCATGAGCCCTTGACTTCAAATTGAAAATTGTTCTTGGCAAAGAAATCGAATTTGTTTCTGCAAGGGATCTGTGTTGACAAAATGGATATGTCGTAGGCTTACCGTTTATGGATTAATATAGGAAACAAAATGGCTTCGAACTGTGTTTGAAAGTAAAAATATTGAGTATTTAACTCAATCTATTAAATTATGAATGATGATGATGATTGGTCTATGGGATCAATGCATTAAAAGTGGCCTCCCAAACAAATTGATATGGAGATACTCTAATATTCAACTAAAAATCATTATAATAATTACATCAGTGTTGAAGGGCACGGTGGAGAAGTGTCTCGAAAATCTGAATATTGCGTCCTAGTTACTCGTCTACCATCATCGACTTCATGACAAGATCTAAGGGATCGTACATGATGAGATGAAGATGTTTGTTTCTCTTTATTATTTCATTATAGTAGTAGTATGATCAGAACTATGGACTACATGAGCTATGATGACATGAAAATTTATTTCAAAAATCTTGATGGCTCTAAATTCAAAAATGCATTCTTCTAGTTATATCTAAGAGAACTGCTAGAAAATATCATCTACACTACTTGTGTCTCACATGTTGCTCCTATTTTTCAATAATCATGTCCAGAGTTGGTGTTGTTAAATATGAGCATACATTTTTGAAACCAGAACCTTTGTGGACTAGAAACGGGTCATAACAAAAGTGCAATGGCTTTGCTTCACTCCCCATTTACAATTTAACTCAAACAAAATTGGCTAGAGATAACTACGTTTTCAATAAAGGAGAAGAATGACAGGTGGCATTCTACATGTGTTTAAGATTGATTCATGAAATTTGTATGAAGAGTGGAAAAAAATATTACAGAATGGCTATAAGTAAGTATTTTGAAAAAGTTTAAATAAACCATGAAATTTATTCATAATGGTCTTTTAATAAACTTTAGATGTATCCACCTCTAAGATTTGTGATCAAAAATAAGCATGAGTCTTTATTAACTACCTTTACCTATTTTGGGAAAGTAGTTAGACAAAGGAGCCTAGGAATTAGCATTGAAGAAGGATAAAAGGCACTTTTGGAGAGGGAGAAAGCATTGGAAGTTTTTGGTAGCAAAGAAGACAAAGGTGCTCAGAGTCCACATGGACATTTTTTTTTTGTAGTAGATCGGAAAACTAGCGAGTGGATTCACCACTAAATTTGTAGATTTTGTCCTTTTCTCTAAGTGTATGTATTCATCTTTATTTAATATATAAATTGTCATGGATATTCCACTGAAATAGTTCATCACAACAAATATGATAAATAAAACTGAAATCTACACTATGAAGGTTAAATTCGTTTAGATTCCAGAATATTTAGTTACTAATTTTTTGCTTATGTGTGAAATAGATCAAATGTAGAAAATAGAGAACAGAAAAATAGAATCACACACCATCCACAAAATAATACAAAAAAATTTTGGGGGAAATCCTTACAAGAGAAAACCTAGCGAGAAGATGAGGTTGCTCTGCTCTCTTTTCTCTGGTATGAAAATAATGCATGTACAAAGGAGAAGACACTCTATATGGAGTTACCTAAGACTTGAGGACTATTAGGTTGCTACAGAAAATTAACCCCCTCTGTTAAGCTCTTTAATTTCCTATTCCCAATTGTTTGCTCTGCTATGGAACAAAATACAATAACATAGAATGGAACTCCTTCTCCTACTAGTGGCCCAATATTTAACATAGCCCGATAGCCATCTAGAGGTAGGGTTTTGACTTCCTCAACCCTCAATTGTGATAGGGTTTTGGACCTTCTAAATATTCTTGAAATTACTTACATGGATAGCCCCATATGTGTGATTAATGTGGGCTAACATGGCATCATCTCGTACCATGATGGTCAACATGGTAGGTCAACTTGTGGGAGGCATAACTTTTTCATACAATCTCTGATTAAGGAGTTTGACCCACCGTTGGAAAGGTGTCAGAGTGTAGAACATTGTCATGGGTGTGGGAACTAGTTTTGAATACTATAACCCCAAACAATGTCGTTTGATGCCTCAAATGGCCCTGAAAGGTTCCATACCCCAATTTTCCAAACTGGGACCAGCCACTAAAATGGCCCTGCAAACTCATTCCTCCATTTTTTTCACTCTTAACAAATCGAGATGGATGAAAAGTAATATAATGATCAAATCTGGATCATTAGTGAACCAGAAATCTATTTTCTCAGAAGTGACTATAATCTTTGTACTATTTTGTTTCAATAATAAAGGATATATTGATGACTTGCTTTAAATATTTTCTTAACAACTTTCTTTGAATAATTTGTTAAGCCATAACCAGTGAAATACATGTTATTTTTTATTTTTGTATTGATTGATTTTCAAGGTTCTGAGTGAGAGTGTTTTCTTTACAAGCTTTACAATGGGTTCATCATATAAGGCAACCTGTTAGCCATAAAACAATCTCTTAACAAAAATCAGATTTTGCAAGAGTGTATGTTACTAGTGAGCTATGGGATTTTAGTGAAATTGTCAATATGTTTTCTTGCATACAATTGATGTCATTTGAACCTTTCCATGTGTTTTCTTGATTATCTTAAGTATTAAGGAATTCCCATCTCTTTATTATTTATGATGATATGTTATTCCTCGGTTCCAAGGATTGTTATGTCATTCCCACTGGCATTTGAGACTTTCTTCTACAACTTGCATTTAATCTCTTTATGTATTTGCAATGTTGGATAAAGGTTCCCAATCGAAAGACCAAGATCTGATGGCTTATTAGTATCTAGTTGATATCTCTTACTTTTATTAATTCTCTAACATTTATATTATTTTACAACCATTTGAAATTTAGTTTTAGAGTTTGATTTAAATAGTTTTCTTTGAGGTGACTCAAAATAGTGATATTTGTGATAGATTGAGGGTTACCCCCTCTAGCCCAAGAGCCAACTTGAGGCCTAGAGTGGGGAGGATATTTTCCAAGCCTTCACATGGTTCCTTGGCATTGTTGCCTCTCTAGGAACAACCCAAGGAACATCTGATAGTTTGGAAAGAACATAACCACCATGTTGGATTACTGAGAGGGAAGGTGAATCAGTAATATATTTTTTTAGTCCTTTTAACCATAGTATGTAAGCTTTATTTATATTTAAGATCAATATAACATTATCATCCAATAAGTGAAGAGTAAATAAACCATAAACAATGAACAATCATACACATGCATAGTACACCAGTATTTTTACGTGGAAACCCAATGCAGGAGAAAACCATGGAATGTTTTTTCTTATATGTCTTTAAGAATTACATTCATTGGAAGCACCAACTTCCTTTGTTCTCCAACTACAACTGGAAGGAGGCTTCAACCCCCTATATTTTCAGGCTACAACCTGAGTGAAGCTCCCACTCCCCAATTCTATGGATACAACCAGAAGGAGGCTCAACCCCCTATGTTCTCTGGCTACAACCAGAAGGTGGCTACAACCACATATCCTTGCCCCATCCTACCACCCTAAAATATAAATGAAATGATGAAAACACTGTCACACTATCACTGTGAGATATACCATTGTAAACATGTACCAATCTGTGCCAACAACCTGTAACCAACCTATACCAAAGACCTATGATCAACCTATACCTGTAACCTTCTTGTACCAACAAAAACCCAATAGGTACACGACATGTTTGTGTTGCAGCTAACGTATTCATGCGACATGTCTGTAGTGCAGCCTTCGTATGTATGGGGCATGTCTATATTGCATCCTACATACGTCTTTTGAAAACTAGGTTTTTCTCTTTCCTAAAAAACTATGACCCTTTGTTGCCTCTGTCACATCAACATGTCAATATACTTTGCTTCGACTGTAGACAAACTATCACATCAAAATCTGAGAATATACTTTTCTTTGGCTATAGACAATGATATTGATGATTGTTTATTTCTTAAACAAGATACCAAACACTCACCCAAGTAGAACGCTTCTCCATTGGTGCTTCGTCGGTCATCAATGCAACCTACCCAATCTACATTTGTATAGGCAATAAGTGATAGATAATTTCCTTTTGGATACCATAATCCTTACTCTTATGTACCCTTGAGATATTTGAAAATCCTCTTCACTGCTAGAACATGTGATTCCTTTGGTGTTGCTTGAAATCGTTCCACATTTCCAACTACCTGCATTACATCTTGTATGGATGTTGTCAAATTAAGTAAGTTACCAATAATTGACTTGTATTGCCTCTCATCCATAGACTTTGAATCGTCATCTTTATTCAACTTGAAACTAGTTTTCATAGGAGTATTAATTGGTTTTCAATCTTCCATTCCAAACCTCTTTAGAATTTCTCTGATATACTTAGTTTGAGAAATAAAAATGCCTTGGTTTCTTTGACATATATGAAGACCTAGAAAGAAGGATAGTTCTCCAAGTAATGGTATTTCAAATTCATTCTGCATATCCTTTGCAAATTTCTGTCTTAACCTGTCATCATCACTTCCAAAAATAATATCATCGACATAAACTTCAACTAATAAAATATTATCTTGAGTTACCTTGATGTAGAGGTTTTTGTCTGCATTTCCTTTTCTAAACCCTGCTTGTTGTAGATATGTTTCCAATCTAGAATACCATGCTCTGGGAGCCTGTTTTAGACCATACAAGGCCTTCTTCAACCTGCAAACATAATCTTCATTCTCTGAAAAATGAAATCCTTATGGTTTCTCAATCTAGACTTTTTCTTCTAGTTCCCCATTCAGAAAGGTTGATTTCACGTCCATCTGATACATTTTAATATTCTTGGATCATGCATAAGCTAGGATCAGTCTGATTTCTTCCATTCTGGCAACTGGCGGAAACGTCTCTTCAAATTCGATACCTTCAACATGTGTGTATCCTTTACATACCAATCTATATTTGTTCTTGGTAACCTGTCCATATTCATTCAATTTATTTCTGAAGACCCACTTTGTGTCAATCATATTCTTGTACCTTGGTCTTGGAACCAATTCCCAAGTGTCATTCTTCTCTATTTGATCCAACTCTTCATTCATGGCCTTTTCCAGAATTCATCCTTGTTGGATTCTTCAAAATTGTTTGGTTCAATCGAAGATAAGAGTGCTAGGTGTAGTTGTTCTAGTGAACGAATTCTTCTTCTAGTCTCAATTCTTACATCTTATTCCCAATAATCTGATCTGAATGATGATTCTTTTGTATTCGTTTGCTAGGTATCTTTGGAGGTGCTTGATTTACTTGATCTTCTACTTCTTTCTAACCTTCCTCATCCTCCCCTTCTGTTGCTTCTTCATCCTTTACTTCTTCTTCGTAAACATGTTCCACTGACTCCTTTTCGTCTTCCTTTAATTTTCATCCACCTATCTCATCAACCATTGCATTGATGCTTTCCACAACTTTGTTGAGCCTTCTATTGTAACACTTGTATGTTTTCCTTGTACTTGAGTAACCAACAAGTATGAATTTTTCCACACGAGAATTAAACTTTCCCATTCTGTCATCTTCTCTTTTGATGTAGCATTTGCTTCTAAAAACTCTGAAGTGCTTCATATTTTCTAGTCTTCCTTTCCATAGATCGTAGGGAGTTTTGTCACTATTGTTTCTGAGAAATACTCTGCTTTGGATGTGAACTGTTGTATGGATTGCATGTGTCCAAAATAGATCTGTCAACTTAGAATTCATTAACATTGTTCGATCCATTTCCTGTATTATCATGTTCTTTCTTTGAACAACTCCATTCTTTTTTAGGTGTCCTAACAAAGGAGAATTGTCTTTTTATTCCATGCTCACTGCAGAAATCCATGAATTCCTTTGAAGTAAACTCTCCTCCACTATTAGATCTCAAACATTTCATTTTTTAATCCATTTCCTTGTATACCTTGAATTTTGCAAATGCTTTTGATTTCTTCCTGAGAAAACAAATTGCATTCATTCTTGTATAATCATCACCCAATAACATAAAGTATTTCTCACCTTTTAAACCATTTGTTCTAGTAGGTCCAACTAGATCAGTATGCACAATTTCCAGTGGTATTATTGTGGAGTATTCATTTGATTTTAATCTGGTCTTTGTTTGCTTTCCTTGCTGGCAATGCTTGCGTAATGTGTTGTTTGGCTTCCTGATCTGGGGAATTTCTCGGGTTGCTTCCTTGTTGCTGACTTTGACAAGGTTGTCAAAGTTTATGTGACCCATCCTTATGTTCCATAGCCAAAATTCATCTTCATTTCCTAGACAACACTTTTCATTTCCAATTTCACTTAATACATATATGTTGCTTGAAGTTCTTGCAGTTATTGCAATCAATTTTCTTGATCCTATTTTTCTTATCTTGCACTTATGTGAATCGAATGTAATTTTATGACCTTGGTCGCACATTTGACTTACACGTAGAATATTGTGTTTCATATCTTCCACAAGTAGAACATTCTATGCCTTGGTATTCTTGTTTCCAATTATAATTGTGCCCTTTCCAATGATTCTAGTTGAGTCATCATTTCCAAAGGAGATTGATCCATCTCTATCCTTACTCAATGTAAGAAACCTGTCTTCATCACCTATCATGTGCTTTGAGCAACCACTGTTGTTATAGCAAGATTTTCCTCACCTTATGCAATCTTGCACAGAGGGCCTTATTCCATTTCCCTATGCAGACTTATCTTCCCTGTTGAAAAAATCCAGAGACAAAAATACAAATTTTTCCACTTGTACGCATATTGCACCCTATATAGCAAGTGTATACACAGGTTGCTCCACTACAGCTTGCGTACATCGGGATTTGTGCCAAAAAATGAAATTAAATGTTGGGTTTCCATGTCACGACAGGAGATCTCTGATCCTTTGCCTTCCATATACTAGAAACGTTCTAACTTGGCCCTTCAGTTCCATTCTAAAGGCTATAAAGAAGCCAATTCTGAGCTATGGAAAGGGAGATAATTCAACTTTGAGAGAAAAGTTACTCTGGATGAATTATTTACTTCACATTGACTCTGCATCCCTTTGTCCTTTAAGTCTGAACATAGTGTTCAGCCCCCAATCTCTTCCCTTATTGTTGGAGAACCTCATTGTCTCCCTTATATGAGCTTGTCGTTGGTGGAGGATTGAAGTGGTGGAGGCCCAGCTGGAAGGAACTTGGTTTATCAATTCCGAACTATGCTGACATGAAAGTTTGTCATATTTTCACTTCTACTGATCATTTATTAAAAGAAATACTCTTTTCCCGTCCAATTAATATCTTGCAAATATATGAATTATTATCCATGGGAATATTTTTTATGTATATTGATGGATTATGCTATCTAATATGCTAATGTTTTATATTGCCACCATATGCTTATTTTTCTTGTTTGTCGAGAATTTGTTGCAGGTATATAGCTTTGGGTCAAAGTGCTCAATGGTGGACATCATCAAACATCTGGACGAGGTAGGCATCTTCCTTATCTCACTTGCGCATTGGTTTATATAGCGTGTTTCTGGGATAGAGTTGATTTCTGTAGTCATTTCTGTTTGTTTTGGTTCACCCTAGCCATAGAGAGATTTTCCTTGTAACATAATTGGCGACCATATTGGGGGTTGAATCTTCTTTCTCAGGGTTTGAAGAACTTTTCTCCTTAGATTGCTCTCGTTTATATTTTGGTTCTTATCGTATCATTGCTTGACAGCTCCTATTAACTCTGGGTCTAAGTTTTCATCATTTTTCCCTTGCCTGGCCTTGTTTTAAAGCATATACGCATATTTTTCCTTGACAAACACATACATGCATTGGTTGTCTCACTGCAAGCTACGTATATATGCTATGTTTTCCCAAACAATCATGTACATCAGTTTTCTTTGCCCTTTTTCCTGGTCTGGTGTTTGTTGGGTAGGATTTGATGCTTGTTGAGCCTTCTTGGGTCTTTGTAGTGCCTGTTAAGTGCTAGTGGGATGAAAGGAAACCCTCTTTTGGTTGAATTTATGGGTGAAGTCTTTCTCTTCATATTTTCATTTTTATTGTCCTTGCACATTGGGCTGGGTGTTTTGTTTCTTGGTATCCTGCTTGAGTTATCTCTTATTTATACACAGTAGGGCTATATATCAAGTTATTTTTCAGTCCATGCATTTTCAGTTTTGATATATTGAAAATACAAAAAGTATAGGCATGTTTGTATTTTGAGTTTTTATCATTAGCTTAGTGCATATAGTGAAAAAATTCATTTTTACTTCTGCATTGCAGAGTTGAATTTGAAAATTGCATTGTTTTTTATAAGTGTATCATTCATTGAAAGTTAAAGTTAAGACTTTGCATTATATTCATATTTTCTTTTCTTACAGAGTCATAACACCATGAGTTTCACTACCATACCTTTTTGAGTAATCACGACCATTAAAATCAACGCTATAATCTAAAATTAATTACTCACGAATTTACTTTCTAGGGTGCACAAACTAGCCTAGGATTTAGTGCCTTGGAATAGGATTTTGTGAGTAAACTTCTCCAAGGAAATTGAATCAACATATGTGTCTGAGTCAGGGAGTGGAAAAATCCATTGTATAATTGGTAAGATTAGGAGGCTCCGCTCACACCGGAGTTAATCACGAGGTCGCGCGAAGTCGGTTGAAGGGATATCCCCCTAATACCTTCCTAGCATCAGATATATTTATGGGGATCTATTTGTATTTAGGGATATTTCTAGTACCTTTACCTCCATGAGAGGCAGTGATTTCAAGGTTTTGGGCTTTCCTACCCTGCCCATATGGTGGACTTGACTTATGACTGCTCTCCTATGCATCGATTATACAATGGTTTATTAGTTGATTGACTTAGGTGTCTCATAGGTTACTTACAGGGGTTATTCTACAGGTACCCTGGGTCAGATAAGGGTCAGACAACACACAGCCTTTATGGAGGATTACCTCTTCGAGGGGATATGACCGACTGGTTGTTAACCCCACGAGGGCCCTTATAACTGATTATGTTACCTCTGATCTTTAGCAGGGAGTCTCAAGCCCCTCTTGGGCGAGACATACCTTCTTTAGGGAGGGAGGCCACTCAGCCACTTTACCCCATTTGCATGCATATTGGTCATTTGACTTTTGGTATTCTCTTTGATTACTAATTGGCCTTAAGAGTTTATACTGATTTCTCTTTATCATGGATAGTGGAGTTCCTTTGACTCCTTCGTTCACCGCTACCTACCCCATGATTCCTACTCATGTCATGGGAACGAGTACTTCCATTTTTCATAATGGTATGCAGAACTATGGTACTCAATCTGCACCTTGGGTCTCTAGTCATTCTCCCATCGATATGCCTTCACCTTTGCGATCCTCTCCCTGGTCCACTTATATGAATCCTATCATTGAGTCCAGGGGCACCATGGCCCCAATGCCTATGTCTTCATTTGATATGAGTCATGTCCCTCAACCTGCTTTTATGATAAGGGTTGGAACCTCCCCTCTTACAAATCTAGTCCTAGCTATGCTCTTTCAAGAGCCAATACTCAGATGGGTGATTTTCCTACTTATTACACCCCATCCATGTATCTTTCGCCTGCCATGTTGGTTCCTTTGAACACTTTTCCCATGATGAGTCCTCATGTATCCTCGGGTATTTCATACGGGGAGAATCAATTTTACGGTTCGGGCTACCCTCTTCATGAAACCCCTTCAAAAGGGGGAAACATATATCCTCACTTGAATAGTCCTTATCATACTTTTGTCTCTTCCCAGACTTCAGTGATGATGTTCGTTCAGACTTATCTGAATCGATTAAACAAAGAATACTACCTTTCTGGACAGGGACAGGCAGTAAACCAGGATCCTTCTGGACCTGCAATGTTTCAAATTCAATCTTTCCCTAGACCTTGGTATCAAATGCCACATCCCACCACTAGTCCAGTCATTGTAATTCATACCAGATATCCGTCACCAACCTCTCCCAGTCATGTTGGAGATGGGTCAAAAACATCTACAAGTCATGTTGACAACTCGTACCCAACCACTGCTAGTCAATATGGGGGCACCATTCTAATTTATATGAGTCATATCCATGCCACATCTACAACCTCTGTACATCATGTAGGAGATGACTCTCTCGGATTTACCGACCACATTGAGAATATGTCATCGGTCATCTCGAACGACACCGGGGAAATCGAGAAGCTTAGAAGTCTCGGGCGTAAACCTAAATTACTTTGCAATACTTGTGAAGGAGATCACCTCACTCGTCTGTGTCCATCCACCACTGAAATACCAGAAGCATGGGGCTCACCCAAGGATCCTTCAGATTCTGAGGCATCTATGGTTTCTCCACATCCTGTTTCTCCTTTGATTGACACGGTGGTAATTTCATCACGATACTCTCCTGAACTCACCCCCATTGTCGAGGGTGATGTGTCCCATATCCCTGTTACCATGCATCCTCTTAAACCTATAATTGAAGAAGTGGTCATACCAGTGCAATCTCTGGTCAATCCTACTCTCCTTGTGGAGGGTGATGCATCCTTCAATCATGTCGTCAGCATTCCTAATCCTACACCTTCTGAACGAGAGAGAGTTTTTCTTTCACCAAGTCCTCTCCCTCTTGGTTTTGAGGAGATCACCTTTGACTAGGATAGTCATGTGGGGTATCCAATGCCCCCACCTATGTATTTTCCAGTAAGGGACATTATCCGATCCATCACAAAAACTATATACTCAGTTAGTGATTTATCCTCCTCGACTTGGAGAGCTTTGGGTTTTCCCAAGATTATGTTTGCTATTCGTAAGATACTGACATTCCACAGAATATTTGCATGGGATCCCTGGCCTCCCCTGTGACTTTCCGCCTAGATTCTCCCAAACGAGTCTAAGTTAAGCTCTTTTCCAACTCGTTCAAAAAATGAAAATATTGTCGAGTGATTTGTCCCTTTCACACTCATTTAATTGGACTTGAAAGGTTGTGATTCTTAGTTAAGATCTTTTCTGACTCGTTATCAAAAAGTGAAAAGATCGTCGAGTGAACTTGTCTTTTTCACACTCGTAAATTGGTTTTGAAAAGACATCTATTTGGCACAAGTTTATCCCTTTTTCACACCAAGTAGACTAAAAGACATAAAAAAGGACATTTTTTGGTATTAAGTTGTGATTGCATCTCATGCCCTTACTTGTAGTATTTAGCCTATAGTCGATTCTCTCTTTGCGTTATAAACCGTTTGCCTCAGCAGTTTTACATCCTCAACCAAGTAGATCCTTTTCTATATCCTTCGCAATTTGACACCATATACCTAGGAGGGAACATTCCCCTCAGTGTCCATCTCCCGCATGCACTTCCCTGCATTGAGCATAGGTATGCTCCACTGTTGGAACTAGTTTTGCTTATTTGTGACACTTGTTTCCTACTCTGTATCATAAATTCATTTGTCTATGAAAAAACAAAAAAAGACAAGCGAAAAGGGAGTATTATCTTATGTTTCCAACAGTCGTATCACCTTTGAACAGAGCACAAATTTATTTGAGTCCATCCATCATCATAATTTTGGGATTAGCATGGCCTTAGGAAGCTGAGCTTGTTACAGAGTCTTCTCTACCGATTGGTTACTCTTCTAGTCCCCATAGAGAATTTCATTGATGTCTCCTGCATATTGTGGTTTCATCATTGGGTCTATGCTGTCGGAGTCATCCATATGTCTCATTCTCTTGTTCAAATGAAGTTTATCAACTTGTGTCGGCCACTCCTTGGAAATATTGACTTTTCATGTCAGCCATACCCTTAGTTTGTCTCAGAATCACATGATATTGTTGGATTACTGAGAGGGGGGGTGAATCAGTAATAGCGTAATTATAATCCTTTTTCTTCAAATTTTATATCAATGTAGAATTATTATCCAATAATGAGCAGTAAGAAATAAACAATCACACACATACACAGTACACTAGTGTTTTACGTGGAAACCCAAATCGAGAGAAAACCCTAGAATGTTTTTTCTTATATGTCTTGAAGAATTACATTCATTGGAAGCACTAACTTCTTTTGTTTTCCAGCTGCAACTGGAAGGAGGCTCCAACCCCCTAGTTTCTCAAGCTACAACCTGAGTGAATCTCCAACTCCCCAATTCTCTGGCTATAACCAGAAGGAGGCTACAACCCCCTATGTTCTCTGGCTACAACAGGAAGGTGGCTACAACCACATGTCCTTGCCCCGTCCTGCCACCCTGAAGTAGAAGTAGAATGATGGAACCATTGTCACACTATCACTGTGAGATATACCTCTGTAAACTTGTACCAATAAATCTGAACCATGCATCAACTTGTACCTCAACCTGTAATCAACATGTATCATAAACAAGTGCATCAACCATGCACCAACCTATACCAACAAACATGTAATCAACATGTACCATAAACAAGTGCATCCAACCATGTACCAAGTATGTACCAATAATGTGTCAACTACTCATCAATATGTACCAACATCATCAACTATACACCTCATGTATGTGCAAACTCATAAACTACTTGTCTCAACCATGTACTCAACATGTACCTCAACCAAAAGCCCTCATCAATTTCATCATCCAAATATGATTTGTAGCTCTGTAATAGACCTAGTGTATATGATCACATTCCTACAAACCTTCCTTAACTTTAACAAC
>ML801800.1:279020-300338 GCA_009831015.1 Picea engelmannii
AGCATTTTCATCAAACTTTTCTTTAGTCTCACATGCCTAGTTTTGGATTAGTCAACAACCCTAACTTGAAGTAATCATAACTTTGAACCTGTAATGTATAAAGATATGAAACTGATATACAATGTTATTTAGTGTGTTTTATGAAATTCCTCCAGGTTTCACTACTTGGAACCTCTCAAAAAAGGATTTATAGTAAAAATGGCATACCTTGTTGAATTATGGCTTATTCTAGAGAGCGACCTTGTAGAACGTGCCCCACACAAAATATTGGTTGAATTGATTTGAAACTATTACACAGCATACTAAATAATGTACCCTAACCAACACATTTTGTCTCACTAAATTTGGATCTGTTATGAATACGTTATGACGTTTTTACCCGAAACACCTGTTTTTTACTAGTTTCAAGACTAGCCACAAACCCTATTTTCCACGGAGTGTGACTCCCAAAATACAACGACCCACAAGCTGAATTTTTTACCATATATACTTGGGTATGTTTTCTCAATGGAATAGCAATTTCATGGTCTGAATCATTACATAAAAAATGGTATAGCAAAAATGGTGAGATGACTTGTAAATAACATACCTTAGAAAGCACCATCAAAAGAATTTATCATTCCTTGCATTTCGGCCTTCTTTTCTTCACCTTCCCTCAGAAATTCAGATTTTATATCCTTGGTTTCCTTAGACACCTATAGATATTAAATATGCTCAAGTGTAATTAAAATGAGAGAATCGTGCCTCTTATTTATCCTCTCCAAGTAGCTTCCTTAAAAACATCTTCTAGGTCACTAGGCCCACTTTCCTTATTTTAGGGTTAACCCACTTCTAATTTCTCCATTAAACTTATTATTGAAATAATTTATTTATATTCACTTTGAATTATAATACACTCATCACTTCACTTTATTATTTACCTTTTAAAATCTCTTAAACCACTTTGACTACTTTGACCTTTTGGGGCTTCTAGATGACATATGAGGGTCCTCCAACTTCGTAAGGCCATAACTCTAAAACCGTGAGGAGTTATGTGACATTCAACATACCACCAGAAATGGAATGACATGTACTATCCATGTAGAATAGTATTACCTTCAAATATATAAAAAAAATCATATTTTTATCCATCAAACAAACTTGGGTCCATTACCCAAACTTGGGTTCTCCAACTTCACATGGTCATAACTCTCTAGTCGTGAGGAGTTGTGTGACGTTATACATACCACCGAAAATGGCATGACAAGAACTATCCATCTAGGATATTTTCTCTGACAAATTCACTATACTTCATCTCATTATTCCACAAAAGCATGGGTTCTCTTACTCCGCAAAGCGTCTTCCCATGAGGGCTTTCACCATAAGGGGACCACTTTGGAGTTCCTCCATATTTACTTCTTGTCAACCATGACAAAAAAATAATGAGTCATATTTACATCAAACAATATTGGGTCCATTACCCAAACCTTTGTGCTACAGGGCTTTCTTCAAGAGTTGAAATCAATGACAACCAACCTTAATCAACAATCTCCCCCTTTGGCATTGATGGAAACACTCTGATGCAATACTGAAATCATATCACTCATGCTCCCCCTGGAACCATGCCTCTGTCCTCTGCATATGATAAATCTCTCCCCCTTTGTCATCAATGGAAAAGGTATCTTTCCATCCAGGGTTACTCCCCCTGACTGAACTGTCCTCTTATGGTGCTTCCCCGTGTACATCTAAGACATATAAGATAAGCATTCAAAAAGAATTCATTTTGGAGTAGAAATAACTCCAAGTCTTTGGCAAAGATATTCAAAGGCTTCCCGTGGAAGTGGTTTTGTAAATATGTCTGCCACTTGTTCTTTTGTGCCCACATACTCAACTCTGATGTTCTTTTCTGCAACATGTTTCCGTAGAAAGTGATACTTGATTGGAATGTGCTTCATCTTGGAGTACATCACCAGGTTTTTTGAAATACTGATGGAACTTGTATTATCACAATATATTGGAATGGGCTCATCATACTCAACTTGATTATCTGTCAAAGTTAGTTTCATCCAAAGAACCTGTGTACAACATGTTGCTACTGCAATATACTCTACCTCGACTATACATAGAGATATTGATGATTGTTTCTTGCTTAGCCATGATACCAAACACTCACCTAAGTAGAACGCTGCTCCATTGGTGCTTCGTCGATCATCAATAAAACCTACCCAATCTGCATCTGTGTAGGCAATAAGTGATAGATATTTTCCTTTTGGATACCATAATCCAAACTCTTTTGTTCCTTTGAGATATCCGAAGATCCTCTTTACTGCTAATACATGTGATTCCTTTGGTGTTGCTTGAAATCGTGCCACTTGTCTAACTACCTGCATTACATCTGGTCTGGATGTTGTCACATATAGTAGGCTACCAATCATTGACCTGTATTGCCTCTGATATGTAGACTTTGAATCATCATATTTTCTCAACTTACAATTGGTTTGCATCGGAATTGTAATTGGTTTGCGATCTTCCATTCTGAACCTCTTTAGCATTTCTCTAATATACTTGGTTTGAGAAATAAAAATTCCTTGTTTGCTTTGACGTATCTGAAGTCCCAGAAAGAAGGATAGTTCTCCAAGTAACGACATTTTAAATTCATTATGAATGTCTTTTGCAAATTTCTGACTTAACCTGTCATCATCACTACCAAAAATAATATCATCAACATAAACTTCAATTAATAAAATATTACCTTGACTTACCTTGATGTAGAGGTTGTTG
Source organism: Picea engelmannii (assembly GCA_009831015.1). Taxonomy (NCBI): domain Eukaryota; kingdom Viridiplantae; phylum Streptophyta; class Pinopsida; order Pinales; family Pinaceae; genus Picea; species Picea engelmannii. The sequence continues at coordinate 281,781 of ML801800.1, forward strand.
TCTACACTTCCTTTTCTGAACCCTCCCTGCTACAAATACTTATCCAGTCTGGAGTACCATGCTCTAGGATCCTGTTTTAGACCATAAAAGGCCTTCTTTAATTTAAACACATAGTATGTGTTCTCTGATAACTGAAATCCTTCTGGTTGTTCAATGTACACTTCTTCTTCAAGTTTCCCATTCAGAAAAGTTGATTTTACGTCCATCTGGTATACTTTAACATTTTTGGAGCATGCATAAGCTAAAAGCAAATGGATTGTTTCCATTCTGGCAACTGGGGAAAATGTCTCTTCAAAGTTGATTCCTTCAATGTGTGCATATCCTTTACATACCAATCTAGATTTGTTCCTTGTAACCTGTCCATCTTCATTCAATTTATTCCTGAAAACACATTTTGTGACAATCACATTCTTATTCTTTGGTCTTGGAACCAATTCCCAAGTGTCATTTTTCTCTATTTGATCCAATTCTTCATCCATGGCCTTATTCCAAAATTCATCCTTGCTAGCTTCTTCAAAACAGTTTGGTTCAATTGTAGATAAGAGTGTTAGGTGTGTTTTTTTCTGGTGAATGGATTTTTCTTCTAGTCTCAACTCTTGCATCTTTGTTTCCAATAATCTGATCTGAAGGATGATTCTTCTGTACTCATTTGCTAGGTGTCTTTGGAGATACTTGTTGAACTTTCTTGTCTACTTCTGTCGGATTCTCTTCATCTTCATCTTCCTCTTCTACTTCTTTTTCATCTTCTTCTTCGAAAAGTTGTTCCATTGATTTGTTTTCTTCTTCCTTTGATTCTGGTCTGCCTATTTCATCAATTGTTACGTTGATGCTTTCCACAACTTTGTTTAATCTTAGATTGTAACACTTGTATGCTTTCCTTATACTTGAGTAACCGACAAGTATTCCTTTGTCCACACGAGAGTCAAACTTTCTCATTCTTCCATCTTCTCTTTTGATGTAGCATTTTCTTCCAAAAACTTTGAAGTGCTTCAAATTTGTTGGTCTTCCTTTCCATAGCTCGTAGGGAGTTGTATCAGTGTTGTTTCTGAGAATTACTTTGTTTTGAATGTGAACTGTTGTATGCATTGCATGTGTCCAAAAAATATCTTTCAACTTTAAATCCATTATCATTGTTCGAGCCATTTCTTGTATTGTCATGTTCTTTCTTTCAACAACTCCATTCTGTTGAGGTGTCCTAATGACGAAGAATTTCCTTTTTATTCCATAATTGCTACAGTAGTCCATAAATTCCTTTGAGGTGAATTCTCCTCCATTATCCGATCTTAAGAATTTGATTCTTGAATCCATCTCATTTTCAACCATTTCCTTGTAGATCTTGAAGTTTTCAAAAGCTTCTGACTTGTTCTTGAGAAAGCAAACTGCAGTCATTCTTTTATAATCATCAACTAATAACATAAAGTATCTCTCGCCTTTTAAGCCTTTTGATGTAGTTGGTCCAAATAGATTAGTATGCACAATTTCCAGTGGTTTTGTTGTTGAATATTCCTTTGATTTGAACCTGGTATTTGTTTGCTTTCCTTGTTGGCAATGCTTGCATAAAGTGTTGGTTGGTTTCGCGATCAGGGGAATTTCTCTGACTGCTTCTATTTTGCTAACTTTGACAAGGTTATCAAAATGCATGTCACCCATTCTTTTGTGCCATAGCCAACTTTCATCTTCCTTTCCTAGACAACACTTTTCATTTCCAATTTCTCTTAACACATATATGTTGCTTGAAGTTCTTGCAGCTGTAGCGACCAATTTTCCTGAACCTTCTTTTCTTATATCACACTTTTGTGAATCGAAAGTAACTTTATGACCTTGGTCACACATTCAACTCACACTTAAAATATTATGTTTCATATCTTCTACTAGTAGAACATTTTATGCCTTTTCATTCTTGTTCCCAATTCGGACTGTGCCTTTTCCAATGATTTTCACTAAATCATCATTTATGAAGGAGATTGATCCATCTCTTTCCTTTCATAATGTAAGAAACTTGTCTCTATCACCTGTCATGTGTTTTGAACATCCATTGTCAACATACCAACCATGTTTCTTATGTTTAGCTTGTAGAGTGACTGTGCATTCTTCATTGCTATAATGATCTTACTTTATTATCCATGTCGTTTTATGAGGTTCTTGTTTATGACTCTGTTGAGGTTCTTTAGGAGGGACTGTCATTCTGCAATTTTTGGCCATGTGTCCAAAATTTTTACATTTGAAACATTCCACTTCAGTGCTCAAACATTTAAACCTGTTGTAACTTCTTCTCTGTGTTTCACTAGGTCTTCTTGAATAACCCCTTTGTGTATGGATCTCAAAGTGGTTATTGTTCCTATTGTTAGCTCTGCAATTTACAGCTTTATGTCCAAAATTATTACATGCATAACATAAACTAAAAAATATAGTTTGATACCTGGTAGTTGAAGATCTTCTGAAATGAGGTGCTCTTATGAATCATTCTTCTTCTTGAGGCTTGTCTATCTGTTGTTGATTCTAAAATATGAATCTTCTCAGTGGAGGAGTGTCCCTGTAATCTTCCTTGTATATCTTTGTATCCCCTTTGATTGTTTCTACATAGCTTTTTGGATTTGTTTCTTGCTCTGTTGTTTTGGAGCTTGATTCCTTTTATGTCTGATTATATCCAAGTCCAAATTTGTCAAGATAAGATTTTTGACTGCTGATAATGTCATCCAGAAATTTTGAGCTATTTTGCATATTTTTCTTTTGAATATCCTTTCTTAGTGTGACAATCTCTGCTTCCAGGTTTCCAATGATCATGTCCTTTCCTTTTATATTTTCTTTGAGTGATCCTTCAATTCTTTTATATTATTCTGTTTGAACCTTCAATTTTGTGATCATTTGTTCTAGTTTTTTAATGTCTTTTTTCTTATCTAGTTATGCTTGTAGTTTCTTGTTTTTCTTCTTTTCTCTTCTGATAACTTCTATGGAACTCATTAATTCTTCTCAGAAGTCAACTTATGCCTCTTCAATTTATTCTTCATATGCTTCTTCATATTCTTTTTCGGAGTCTTCTTTATCAGAGTCTTCTACTTCCATGAATAGAACTCTCCCTGTTTCATTGTCACTGACTTCATCTTCATCTGATGATGAGATGTCTTCTTTGGTGAAAAAGATTTTCTTGAAAAGTTTCTTTGTAGTTCTTTTACCTTTATATGTTTGTCTGCCTTTTGAGTAACCTTCATCATTTCTCTTTTTCTTATGAGGACATTTGTTAGAAAAATGACCAATACCATCACAATTAAAACAAATTAAAGGAAGCTTACGTCTATACCTACCGTTGGTTCCCTTGTTCAGTCTTTTGACGAAGTTGGACACTTCTTCATCATCTTCTGAGACGTTGTTGTTGTTGCTATATTCTTCTTGTTCCTTTTTCTTTTCCTTTGATCTTTTGGATGCTTTGAAGGATGCTTCTTTTACATATGGATTTTCTTGTTCAGTTCTCATCTCATATGTTGTGAAGATTCCATGCAGTTCGTCTATGATTATTGAGTTTAGATATAATCTTTCTTCTAGTGTTGATATCTTAGGGTTGAATCTCATAGGAAGAGATATTAGTACCTTTTGAAAAATTACATATTCTTCGATTTCTTCTCCCAATCCTATGATTGCATTCACTATTTCATCAACTCGTAAGAAGTAGCCTGTGATATCTTCATCTTCCTTCATTTTTAGTTGTTTGAACTGACCTCTGTAAGTTTGAAGCTTTGCTGCTTTGAATTTTGAATCTCCTTCATGAATATTTCGAAGCTTTTCCCAAATCACTTTAGCAGATTTAAAATGTGCAACTTTGGTGAAAATCGTATCATTGAGCCTATTCAAAAGTGCATTTTTGGCTTTGGAATTATTCTCACCAAGTTTCACTGCTTTTTCATTTGTTGGTGGAACTGCTGGTGTTGTGTATCCATCTACAATTGATTGCCAAACGTGAAATCCCTATGCCTGTATATATGTCTTCATCCTTATGCTTCAAAAAGCATACTTCTATCCATCAAACTGTGGTATTCCATTTTTATATGAGTTGGTACTCTCCATGATCTACATTTCAGTGGTTAAACTGGTTTCTGAAGGAACCTGCTCTGATACCAATTGTTGGATTACTGAGGGGGGGTGAATCAGTAATAGCGTAATTATAATCCTTTTTCTTCAAATGTTATATCAATGTAGAATTATTATCCAATAATGAGCAGTAAGAAATAAAAAATCACACACATACACAGTACACCAGTGTTTTACGTGGAAACCCAAATCGAGAGAAAACCACGGAATGTTTTTTCTTATATGTCTTGAAGAATTACATTCATTGGAAGCACTAACTTCCTTTGTTTTCCATATGCAACTGGAAAGAGGCTTCAACCTCCTAGTTTCTCAGGCTACAACCTAAGGGAAGCTCCAACTCCCCAATTCTCTGGCTATAACCAGAAGGAGGCTACAACCCCATATGTTCTCCGGCTACAACCGCATGTCCTTGCCCCGTCCTACCACCCTAAAGTAGAAGTAGAATGATGGAACCACTATCACACTATCACTGTGAGATATACCTCTGTAAACCTGTACCAATAAATCTGAACCATGCATCAATCTGTACCTCAACATGTAATCAACCTGTACCATAAACAAGTGCATCAACCATGCACCAACCTGTACCAAACAACCTGTAATCAACCTATACCATAAACAAGTGCATCCAACCATGTACCAAGTATGTACCAATCATGTTTCAACTACTCATAAACTATGACTCATCAATATGTATTAACATCATCAACTATACACCTCATGTATGTGCCAACTCATCAACTACTTATCTCAACCATGTACTCAACATGTACCTCAACCGAAATCCCTCATCAATTTCATCATCCAGATATGATTTGTAGCTATATAATAGACCTAGTGTATATGATCACATTCCTGCAAACCTTCCTTAACTTTAACAACAAGAGACTAGCATTTTCATCAAACTTGTCTTTAGTCTCACATGCCTAGTTTTGGATTAGTCAACAACCCTAACTTGAAGTAATCATAACTTTGAACTTGTAATGTATAAATATTTGAAACTGATATACAATGTTATTCAGTGTGTTTTATGCAATTCCTCCAGGTTTCACTACTTGGAACCTCTCAGAAAATGATTTATAGTAAAAATGGCATACCTTGTTGAATTCTGGCTTATTCTAGAGAGCGACCTTGTAGAGCGTGCCCCGCATGAAATATTTGTTGAATTAATCTGAAATTGTTACACATCATGATATAGAATATACCCTAACCAACACATTTTGTCTCACTAAATTTGGATCTGTTATGAATAGGTTATGACGTTTTTACCTGAAACATATGTTTTTGACTAGTTTCAAAACTAGCCACAAACCCTATTTTCCACGGAGAGTAACTCCCAAAATACAATAACCCAGAAGATGAATTTTTTACCATAGATACTTGGGTATGTTTTCTCAATGGAATATGATTTTCATGGTCTGAATCATTATATAAAAAAATATATAGCGAAAATGGTGAGATGACCTGTAAATAACATACCTTAGAAAGCACCATCAAAAGAATTTATCCTTCCTTGCATTTCGGCCTTATTTTCGTCACCTTCCCTCAAAAATTTGGCTTATATATCCTTGGTTACCTCAGACACCTATATATATTCAATATGCTCAATTGTAATTAAAATTAAAGAGCCTTTCCTCTTATTTATACTCTCCAAATAGCTTCCTTAAAAACATCTTCTAGGTCACTTGGCCCACTTTCCTTATTTTAGAGTTAACCCACTTCTAATTTCTCCATTAAATTTATCATTGAAAAAAATTATTTTATATTCACTTTGAATTATAATACACTCATCACTTCACTTTATTATTTACCTTTTAAAATCTCTTAAACCACTTTGACTACTTTGACCTTTTGGGGCTTCTAGATGACATATTAGGGTCCTCCAATTTCGTAAGGCCATAACTCTCAAACCGTGAGGAGTTATGTGACATTCCACATACCACCAGAAATGGAATGACATGTAATATCCATCTAGAATAGTATTACCTTCAAATATAGAAAAAAATCATACCGTTATCCATCAAACAAACTTGGGTCCATTACCCAAACCTAGGTTCTCCAACTTCACATGGTCATAACTCTCTAATCGTGAGGAGTTATGTGACGTTATACATACCACCGGAAATGGAATGATAAGCACTATCCATCTAGGATATGTTCCCTGACAAATTCATTGTCCTTCATCTCATTATTCCACAATTAAGCATGGGTTCTCTTACTTCGCAAAGCATCTTCCCATGAGGGCTTTCACTATAAGGGAACCACTTTGGAGTTCATCCATATTTACTTCTTATAAACCATGAAAAAACAATAATGAGTCATATTTACATCAAACAATACTGGGTCCATTACGCAAACCTTTTTTCTATGAGGATTTCTTCAAGGATTGGCATCAATGACAACCAACCTTAATCAACAGATATTGTAGTCCTATCATGCACCCTGACCCTACTTTCATCATTGGTAGGTAACCTTGAACCCAGCAGTCGACATTTCATCATTGGTCGTTGACTTGGTGGTTTCCCTTGTGTTTTAGGATTAATCCGTAAGTGCGGACACGAACCGATCTGCCTAGATCCACCTGGATCTAGAACAAAACAGAACAGAATACTACTCTTTCCCTAGATCTAGCCTATTGAATGAACTAAGAGATGAGGATTATAGACATACCTTGTGAACGCTTCGCTAGGTCTCTGTTGTTCCAAGCTTAGCTCCAATGCTCTTGCCCCGTCCAGATCACAACAATACAAACCAATTGGAATATAGGCAGATTAATACTTTCAATATCTAGTCTATACATATGATCAAGGAATTATGTAATAAAGAGATATCATCTTTATGGGAAAGGGACATATTACTATATTGAATTAATTGAAAGTGAAACTTACAACCTGAGCCTTGATGTCGTAGGTCTCCTTTCGATGGCTCCTAGTTCTGACACACACACTTGCTCATGCATGAAGAAAATCAACCACTTGTGATGACCTTGTTGTAGTCTCTTGCTGTTGTAGCATCAGTCCTTCATACAGGCTTTCAACAATTCTCCAATCAATCTCTTGCTAGCTTGCTTATAACCTTTCCCATGAGCCATCTCCTCAATATATAGGAGAAGATAATTTAGTTGCTTGGATAGGAAATGATCCCAAGATATCTGGAATGTCAGCACTTGAACAACCATTCATTAGCCAACTCATTCTTCTCAAAGATTCTCTTCTAGAAGGCTCGAGAACTTCATCTTTTTCCTCTTTAATAAGATGTTCGCACCCTAGCCTTTGTTATAGTGCGAACTATTCGCACCCTAGCTTAATGCAGCCTGCGAGAATAAGGCATTCTCGCAGGCAAGTATATAGGCAGCCTGCGAACTTCTTGAAAAATATAGTTTCTGGAAACAGACAAGTGAAACTTTCTCAAGAAAGTATTTCTTAGTGAAGAGCTTGATCTTCTATCATCATGACATTATCATAACATCATCACGATGACCAAAATTGTGGATAACAGAATGCCCCCCAAAGTCTGTGAGTGGAATCAGTGACAGTCGACGGACTTTGTAAGTTGCATGTGTGTGTCGAGAACCAAGAGCATATCTAATCGGAAACCTGCAAACATCCAAGCATCGGTAGAATATAAGATGTATCCCTTCTGAGGTAGTCATTCCCATACTCATATCATAGACTGGTGACAGCATAAACAAAGATCATGGCCACCAATCATACACTGTGGATCCATGCAGTCATAATACAGCACAGCCACCTGAATACACTGTGGATCTATGCGACAAATTTTCAATTAAGATGACATAGCCACGAAACATACACAGTGGATCTATGTGTCATAAATTATACATACTCCATCGCAACCTGGATCGCTTAAGACAATATCCAGGGTCTTCAATCTCATCACCCGAAGTACGAATCTAACCATGTGATTACAAGTGTTGAAGTCGAACATGGCAGAAACCACTTGATTACCGGTCATTAATGTAACCGTTAACAAGTGCGAGGGAAATCACCATTGATGTCAATGACTCCCAAGGTACTAAAGTACAATCCATCGACTGTGAATAAATGAGTTGATGTCGAACAATCGACGGAATCTTTCGATCAGGAGTCAATAATGTAAACCCACTGTCGAAAGAGAGGAAACTTGTCATTGAGGCATGCAAGCTCCAAGGTACTAAATGATTTCTAAGCCTTAATCCCAGATAATGTGATGATGTCGACGGAACAAGACTCGTCATAGGAGGGCCTTGATGTATCCCCCATCAATGACACGAAATGAGTAACAGAGTTTGAAAGTGAAACAGAGCATGTAACAATTGGACTTTGGACACAGGGAAGGCCGACACGAAGAGGATGGATAACTGCAGATGGACGACTCAAACAGAGGTTTCAGAAAGACTTCTCTTGAACATATGAACGACACGACCAATGATTTGGCAGCATTGACTCGAAAATGACACATGGAAAGACCTTTATATTAAATCGAATAAGAGACAAATGGATTACCCAAACCAATTTCAGATGACGAATAGGGGGTGTCATGTTCAAGAGCGACACTTACTGCCAATTAACGCAAAGATGAAACATATCCCTTTCCCAAATTTTCCCCCACCATTTCTGGCAAGTACCTCTTTATTTTTACGCAAGCTTGAAGAGGATCACATATGCTTGTTGATATAAGCTCATCTTTCGAACGAGTCCCTCAGAGTATTTTTAACGAACCCTAAGAAGGAGTGGCTCGGTCCCATTACAGGTCTGTCAATGTTTGTTTAACAAGTCCAGAGATAGCAAACTCGATGGTTTTTCAAGATTATAGAGTTTGGAAAAACACTTAAAAGAGAACTCTCTCAATTCCTTTTTCGTACAATAATCCAACGAGACCGAAAAAGGGTTAAACTATCGCTCGAAGGACGCATACTTCAAATACTTTATCGAGTGTGAAAATAGCAAGGTCGCTCGGCAATATTTTCTTATTTAGAGAGTCTGAAAAGAGCTTAAAGATAACTCCAGGGGGGTTCCTTTTTCGTGTGACCACAACGAGCCCGAAAAAGGGATAAAATGACACTCAATTACGTTTTTATGTTTTTGACAAGCGCAAGAACGGATAAAAAGCGCTCGAGGTTTTATATCAAAATCGTAGAAAACAATCAAAAATATACCACATCATAGAAAAAATCATCCATTACCCTCCATATTCATACCTATAGTGCACTTTACTCATTTCCTTATTAGCAAATAGAGTTAAACAATGAACAAATATAAAAAACCCTATTTTTACATAGTGAAAAAGTAATAAAAATGAATTCATAACTCATTCACCATATCATTTACCCTTTTACTATTTGAGAGCAAAAAATCCCATTTTACCCTCTACCTTCATTGTCGATTTGCGGGAGCTTCAGGCCATCATTCCTCGAGCCGTCTGCGGTGATTTGGTAAGCTCTCCATCCTTAATGTTTTCATGGTTTAAATTCATGATTTCATTGGTTACATTTCAAGTTTTTAGTCGAATTTTCAAACCCTATGCGCATGGAAGGATTCTCGCAGGATGCCCATACGGGGCCTGCGAGAATGCTTCATTCTCGTAGGCGGGCCTAAGGCAGAGTGCGATAAGTTCGCACTGTGTGCCATAGGCCACCTGCGAACAGCGCAAAGTTCAAAATTTTGTGCAACGTTTAGCCAATAAAATGAATTTTTCTTTGATTTAGATTATTAACAATCTTCATATGTTTGTCATGTAGGTTAATAACCCTCATCATGGTGCTCGAATGGAGAGAACGGGAACACGAGGAAGACAATACCAATGCCGAAAATAACCCTCAAACCATTGTTGCTTTAAGAAATTGCGGTCTCCTGAAATACTTCTGAATCCCGGGCATGAGAGCCCAAGTTTGATTGCTAGAGTACTTGATCCGAATGTGGGACCCGGATCAACAAGTCTTCATCGTGGGAGCTCATACCTTGAGTATAGACATCGAGGAAATCTATTTCTTGACTGGGTTGTCCAGACGGGGATCCTATGTCATTTTGACCGGTAGCCGAAGGGGTGGTTTGAAAATGAGCGAATACTGTGCCCAGTACTGTGTGCCTGAAGTTGAACGACAGAAAGGAAAAGTGGCCATTTGGGGAGTGACTGATATAACTCTCCGTACCATTCTCTTCACTATCACTCGGATGGCAGGAAGTGCTACCCCACATATGGCTTTGTAGAGCTATTTTTAGTATGCCATCGAGTGTACTGAGCCCCGGGTCTTCAACTGGGCTGATGTAGTTCTTCGCAGTCTCAAGAAACAACTGACCAAATGCAGGCGTGGAGATCTAAAACAGTTCGGGTATGGATCTTTGTTAGTGTCCTTCTATGAGAGGGTTCCGGTGTTTAGGCTTCAGGCTGAGTGGCTCTTTCCGGGTCCCAGGGACCCAAGGATGTTACGATGGTGCCGACTCATGGCTAGACATGTGGCAGGACCGATCGTCAGGTATGACGATATGTTCTTCGACTGGATTCAAGGCCAGGTGTTGATGATAGAGGATTACGCATATGTTGGCTTAGATTTTCGTGGCGATCCTGACCTTGTCCTACCTGAGGATACACAGTAGGGAGACCTCGGTAAGAAGTACACCAATTTTAATTTTTTAAATGTTTTTGTATTTTTGATATATTTAAATGTTTTTGTTTATAGATTTATCTGAAGACTTACACCAAAATTTTGTTGATGACACAGACGTTGAAGCATATAGACCTGTTGTTAGTTCTCCTGTCCAGCGTCGAGGAGAGGCAACAGTAGCAGTTCCACAGTACGTCGAGGACTATCTGACCATGGAGCAGAATTTAGAGGGCCTTATGGCCGATGTTCCAGATATGCCTCTAGAGGAGATTCCACGACGCGACCAGCGTCACACTGTGGGAGTCTCTGCATCTATGGGTCGTTTGCTCCGTAGAGTTGCTAGGACATTAGTCTGTTACCATGAACGTCATCCTTGATGTCCTTATGTAGAAGCCATGAGCTTCAAATTTTGATATTTTGGTCTTCGGACAACTATTTTGTAAAAACAAACTTTGATCGTCATATATATATACATGGTTACTACCGGCTTACTTTACATTGTGTACATTTTAATGTGTTTGATTTATAAATTGTTCAAATGCTTGTCCAATACATAATTAGCTAAAGCATCTGTTAATGTATTAAGACGTCTAGGAATGTGTTGATATTCAATGTGATCAAAATATCGTTCCAAGAGGTGAATCCGCAAATATACTCTTAATAAAGTAGGACTTCGAATAGAATATACATTACTGAGTTGTAGTACTACCAGCTGCGAGTCAAGTCGCACAACCAAATGACGAATTCCCAAAGAGATAGTATCAACCAAAAGTTCAACAACAGCGCTATACTCTGTGATATTGTTGGTTGCTCAGCCAAGACATATACCTCGTAGAGATATGAGTTCGTTTGTCGAGGCATAGATTGCCCAAGCAGCGAAAGCTAGGTTCCGAGTACTTCGACTAGCTCCATCAGCAAAGCCAATATAAGGTAGCGAATACTCCGACATCTGGCAATCAAACACAACGTCATGTAAGGGCAGAGACCAAATAACGTCAAAAGCAAAATTAAAGTAACATACACACGCAGTATGATACATAGAATACAAGTACTCACGCACCAATAACTTATGCATAGTACTTCTTTAAGTACAACCCATTCCTGGGTTCACTCAAAGGCACACCATCATAATCAACTAGTTCATACGCTCCTTTTTCCAACACTTTGCTGACAATATAGGGACCACGCCACATAGGTTCAAATTTCCCGGCTCCTAGGACATCTTTATCTTGTTCATATAGAAGAACAAGATCTCCTTCAGAGAACACGCAAGGCTTGACATGCTTGTCATATTGTGCCTTAACGCGCTTCTTTTGGGATTCTATCACTAAAGTGGCATCACGTTCTTCTTCGGTAGAAGTATTAGGTAAGAGCTCTATAGCTAGATTCAAAGAAGGTATTTCGCATTCTATCGGCAGAATGGATTCCATGCCATAAACTAAACGAAAGGGTGTAAATCCCGTGGCGGACTTAACAGATGTCCGATATGCCCACAATGCCGAAAATAACATCGTGTGCCAGCTGGTTTTATGTATCCCTATTATCCGTCGAATCATAGTTATGATAACCTTATTGATGGCTTCGACCTGGCCATTGGCCTGTGGATAATAGGGTGTTGAGTTGTCATGACGAAGGCCCAACTTCTCTGTAAGTTCTGACATCATATAATTCTGAAAATGACTACCATGATCAGTAATGATAGCCTGAGGGACACCGAAATGAGTGATGACATGGTTGAAAAGAAATAGCATCGCAGTCTTCCCAGTATTATTGAATGTCGGCATTTCCTCAGCCCACTTTGTAAAATAATCAACAGCTACAATAATATAGCCATGCCCCCCGGCCGAGTGAGGGTGACATGTCATGAAATAAATGCCCCATTTAGAAAAAGGACCTACTGAGACTACAGGGTGAAGGGGAGCGGGATGTGACCGAATCTTCTGTTGATAGGTCTGGCAGGCATGACACTTCTGGACAGTAGTGATGCAGTCATTGAACAGAGAAGGCCAAAAGTATCCTGCACGTAAGATCTTCTGGGCAGTAGCATACCCAGACATATGACCGCCACATGCTCCTGAATGGCAGTCATTCAAAGCTTTCTCAGCTTCGTCAAAATTCAAACAACATCGGAATACAGAGTCAATGCCTCGACGGTAAAGAGTATCGTCGAGGATAATATACTGACGAGCCTGATAGCATACACGATGTCGTTCATTACTGGACAAGGAAGGCTGGAAAGTTTGAGTTTGGAGATATATAATGATATCTCCGTACCAAATGTCATCAGCACTGATAAGGAAAAGTGATTCGTCAGGTAACGAATCAACTGCAACATTTTCCGTGGTAGAGTGGGGGAAATCACAAATTAACTCAGAAAAAACTAATGATTTCTTCGACGTGGCGCGATCGAATTCCAAGTCGAACTCCTGGAGAATGAAAATCCACTTGGATTACTTGCCCCCCAGCAATTGACGTGTCAATATATGTTGCATGGGGTTACAATATGAAATCACTGTAGTTTTTCTGGAGAGAATATAATGACGAAAACGTTGCACTTCTTGAACAGCAGCTAAAGCCAGTTTCTCAACATGTTGGTACTTGACTTCCGCTGATGATAAACTTCTACTCAAGTAATAGATAACATGTTCATCGTGGTTATCATCCTTTTGAATGAGGACCATGCCGATGGTATACTCAGAAGCAGCCAGATAAAGAAAGTAATCTCGACTATAATCAGGAGGGAAAAGAAGAGGAGCTTTAGTTAGGGATAGCTTTAAAGCTTCGAAAGCATTATTGGCAATTTTATCCCAAACAAACTTGGAATCTTTCTTTAAAAGCCGTGTGAAACCACGAGTGATCTCGGCGTAATTCGGGATGAAACGACGAAGAAAGTTTGCTTTCCCCTGCAAACTTTGTAACTGGCACAGTGAAGAAGGAGGAGGAAGATTGAGAATCGCCTCAACCTTGATAGGATCTACCCGGATCCCCTGACGTGAAACAATGAACCCGAGAAGGCGGCCGGATTCTACGCAAAAAACGCATTTATGAGGGTTTAGACGAATGCAATAGAACCGACAACGGACGAAGATTGCTCAGAGATGATTAGGGTGATCGACTCGGCATAAAGAATGAGCTGGCAAATCGTCCAAATAAGGTTGAACGATATGCTTAATATCATGAAACGCATAAGACATGGCACGTTGAAACGTTGCACCTGCGTTATTAAGACCGAAGGGAAGTTTTCTGTAGGCGAAAGTACCCCAAGGACAAATAAAAGCAGTTTTATGTTGGTCCTCAGGAGCGATGTTAATCTGGTTATAACCGGAAAATCCATCCATGAGGGAAAAGATCTCACTACCGGCACAGTCATCGACGATCTGGTCGACGAAAGGGGTTGGAAAGTTGTCCTTGGGACAGGCTTTGTTAATATCCCAATAATCGACATAGACACGTATACTACCACCTTTCTTATCAATCGGTACAGGGTTGGAAACCCATTCTGTCAGAGCCACGGGATAAATAAAATCGGCTTTGAGAAGTTTCTCAACTTCGAGTTTAATGGCTGCCACTTTACGTGGATGGACAGGACGGAGGCGTTGTCGTACTGGTTTAACTCCAGGGTACGTTTTTATCTCATGCACAATGATAGACGGGTCGATACCTGGCATCTCTTCGTAACTCCAGGCAAAGATATCACGGAATTCTTTGAACAAGGCAGTATAGGTGACAATTTCCGCTGGAGAACACGAAGCTCCAATGTGAACATTTTCAACTATCCCAGGTTTAACTGAAATATCAATGGGAATCGTAGGAGATATATTACTGAGGTTCCCTTCTGCAAACACATCACGTGTAGATCCAGGAACGGTCATTGTGACAACAACGATCGACGGAGTCGAAATCCGCTGGTAGTTCTCGAGAGTGTGTTGTTCCAGAAACAGTATGGAACGATGATGCCCATCGTCCCAAGGTGTATCGGCCATGACAGACATGATCATCTCGTCAGTGGGAAAGACGACACGGAAAGGATCAGGAGACAACTCCTCCAGAGAGGGTGTATAAGATGTTGTCGATTGAATCGCACGATAAACGGACTCAACCGGACTTAACGGCATGACGTCGCCGAAACGAGAATGATCTCCAGGATCAGGGACTATCCAAGGGTCAAGAGACACCGGAAGTTCATAAGGAATGGTGGAGATCATATTAATCAAAGCAACTGACGGGCGTAGAATATCGGGTGGTGGTGGTATGGGAAAAGTACCCATTAACGAAGAGTCTTTTAAAAGACCGACTCCAACATTCTCGTAACCCGGCGGGATTTTAGCTATGAATGGTACGTTTCCCATGCGAGTATCAGAATTAAAGAAGGCAAGTTGATCAACAGTAACCACTCTTCCCTGGTGAGGAAATCGTAGGACACAGAAAATTGTTGACACTACAGCACGCATGGAATCTACCCAGCTACGACCAAGAATAAGATTATAATCTAAGGGAGAATCGAAAACTTCCACTTCAACTTGGACGGTCTTACCTTCTAGAGTGACAGGCAACGAGGAAAGAACACCGTAAGGCTTAAAACCAGAGTCATTAAAGGCTTTCAAAGTATTTTGTGATTCTGTTAACGGAGGAGAGCCAATGGCTTTCCAACAGGTAAGAGACATTACACACGTAGAGGCCCCCTCATCAACAACCATCCAACAAATGCTCTTGTCAGTGAAAATAACTTGTATCTGAAAAGCAAGTTGAGGGGGTAACCTTGGAACATGGTCGTCCAAGTCAAAGACTATCAAATTCGAATCCGTAGGATCAATTCCACCTATAGCTTTCAACAGAGCCCTTCGTTGTGCAGGACATGACTGAAGGACTTCAAGGGCAGACATTGCCGAAGGTGCTTGGGCTAGATCTTCCACAATACTGTAGTTCTGGGCTGCACAAGCATGAGGATTGAAAGCCAACTTGCGAACAACACCTTTAGGGGGTCGTAGGACTGTATCCAGACTCGGTCATTCGAGATGAAGAGGACCGTGCGTAGGTGGATTTGGTGGAGAGGCTTGTACCAGATTAGGAGGTAAATCGTCAACCTTCTCCTTAGAAGAAGTATAGTCTTTAGCTCTAGTTGCAATTGCAACATCATTCTTCTTAGAATCACTGGTGCACATCAAAACATATGATGTGGTAGAAGTAGAAGGTTGGTCATGGATGACCAACGAGGCCTGCTACTGAGACGGGAAGGGTTGAGACAAGACAGACGGCGTAGGTGGTTTCGGTGTTCCTTGAAGGAACTTAGAAACTTCAGCACGTCGAGGACAATCCTTTGTATAGTGATCGTCACCGTAGATAATGCAAGGGTACCACGGTTTGCGTTTATCCCTCTCTTCAACAGGAGCGTTTGTAGTTTGTTCGTTTGGAGTATTATTTTTACCCCCCTTATTCTTGCCTCTCCCTTTCTTTGATTTATTTTTACCAGTCGATGTAGATTGAACAGCATTTACTTTAGAGGTTTTACCGGTGGGAGGAGCAGGAGACGGGGCATTCTGAACATTAGAAGACGTGGACTTGGGGGTTGTAGTTGAAACGGAATGTGAGTGGGTATGAGTAGTCCCAATCACACCATTAGCCGCATGCGAGGCAGCTGGAGCAGTGGAAGTGCTGGAAGTACCAAGACGAGGAAGTTCAGGTAGTAAATCGTAGAGGGTTCCCGTTTGCAAATAAACGAGATCAAGGTACTGAGCGTGACTTATAGCCTTCTCTTCTGTAACAACACCTCCCATAGCAATATCTTTTCCAATCTCGTTCACAAAATATTTCGTGAACAACTCTGCCAGTAACTGATCAGGGAGTTCAAGATTGATGAGACGTCGTCTACGTCTCCACTCATGTATATGGTCCGAGATGTGAGTCCCTTTCGTTTGTTTGAAAGAGGTTAGGATCTCAGTCTCGGTATCGTAACGGATCGGTAACTGGTAATGCGTGATAAAGGCCATGGCCAAGGTGTTGAAGTCAGAAAAGAAACCTCGTGGCAGTTCAATATACCACTTCGCAGCCGAACCGGTAAGGGTTCATTGAAAAAGACGAAGATGAATGGAGTCATCCATTAGAGAGTTGGACGAACACCATAAGCAAAAATTCATGACATGATTATTTGGGTCCTCTCCCGGCTTGCCATCAAATTTCGGAATATCCGATGGAAGTTTAGCAGGGATAGCAAGCCATTGAGGAGAGTGACGAATAGGATCATTTAGGATCCTAGACAAATCGGGCAAATCCAAGGTAGCGAGGAAAGGTAACTGTCGGTTTACTTGCGGGTACTGATGGCTTTGGGGTGGGAGCCCTGTCGGCAAACCAGTAGGAGCATAAGCAGACTGTCCGTAGAGGGAAGCCCCTGGCTGATTTGGTGGTGGGCGGATAGGATAGTAACCCCAAGGATTGTAACCTTGAGTTGGAGCAGGGACCTGGGGTTGAGTAGTCTGACTTGAACCACAAATAGGATTAGTTACCCCTGGATAAGGTTGGCCAACTGTAGGGACATCTTGATGCCCCCCAGCACTCTGAGGAAAGTTTTGCAAAAGTTGAGTCCAATACTAGGCCAATTCAGGAGGTATATTTTGTCCAAAGGGTGAAGTTGGACCCCCTGCTGTAGGTATAGTTCCACCCGAAAGTTGTGGGCCAACCGTAGGTTGTGCAGTAACTGTGTTGTGTCTGGGGAAAGGAAAAGTAACCGTACCACCCTGTCCACCAACGAGAATCTGCGTGGTGGGTGCAACAGTTGGAATAGTGCCACTTGGATTAGTATTACCAGGAGGAAAAGGCGGGAGTTTCGGAATGAAACGAGGAACCTCATAACCAGTAAACTGAGGACCACCTGGAGAACCGACAGGGGTTTGCAGAGGTGTTGGATTGGGAGGGTTCAACAACGCATTCAGCGCATGGTAACCAGGTGGTAATGTCGGGATGACATCAGGGGTTCGTTGGGTATTGATAGGAGGTAGAGTAGCTGCAGTAACCTCGGTTTGGACACTCGTAGTAATTGAGAGATGGGCCATCTCGGGAGGAAGAACAAAAAGGTAAGTAGTAGTTGCGGGTGTAGTCTCAGTCTCAGGAGACACGGGAGGGTTGATTTCGTAAACAGGGGATGACTCTGTACCGAAAAGAATTCGTCGGAAATTACCGGACCAAAAAGGATCTTGGCCCACTACACCGTGAGAAGGCCCAATAGTTGATTCAGAAGATGTAACAATGGTTTCTTCAGAAGGATTTAATCGTCCAACAGGTCGTTCACCACGACGAACACGGTAGTCTTCTATAGTGTTGGTAACTCGAAACTCGTTCAGAGAGTCGGTTCGTTCGACTTGTGGAAGTGGTGTGGTGACAACCGGAACTTCACTGGTTTCCCCTGTGGTGAATTAACCACAGGGACTTCAGTCTGATGGGGTGAACCCTCAGGTGTTCCAGTAGGTTGAGGATCATCCAGATGCTTTGGAGATAATCCTTTCATTCTACGAGAACGCCGCGGGGGAGCAATTGTAAACAAGTGACAAGTTACGCGAGAAAAATCCTATGGTCAACTCCGAGAAATAAACATCACACACTAGTAAACAAAACTAAGAAGCAATCACCAAGCAATCAATACCTTCCAATTTCGAAGCCACTAGTTGGTGATGAAATCCAACATCGCAACAACGAGACGAGAAGGGGCGGGGCTAAGGTGGAAAAGTTACGTTGACAACCTGCTTAACAGACTTACGCTCTGGTGCAAGCTCCCACACATAATCGTGGGTATACCCTCCAAGGAGCCCGAGTGAGTTTGATCAACGTCGATTCCAGGTACCGTGAAGACTTTCCCCTCCACAGTCACCTTGGGTAAGAAC
>ML801800.1:310929-328024 GCA_009831015.1 Picea engelmannii
CTAGGGTTTTAGGCGAACTCTCGGCCATGCATGGCGGAGAGTTTCAGTTAACTGACAAAAATCCTCGTGTCCCGGCGGAAACTTTCCTGATTTTTTGCTTTGTTAGGTACCCACGGGCTGTTTTGGGCTAGCCCGCGGATGCCCGCGTGCAGTAAGAGGACAGCAAGCGGTTGCCCGCACCCAGTGAGAAGTTAGGGCGCGGGTTGCTTGTTTCAAGTGGTTTTTTGAGGAATTGCTCAGCATGGCTTTGGCTAGGAAGAGGCATGAGTTGGCCTGATGCCAGGTAAACCTGTATGGTGCATTTTAGGGTTATAACACTATGGAAAGGGAGAGAATTCAACTTTGAGAGCAAATTTACTCTGGAGGAATTATTTACTTCACATTGAGTATGCATCCCTTTGTCCTTTTAGTCTAAACATAGTGTTCAACCCCCAAGCTCTTCCCTTATTGTTGGAGAACCTCATTGTCTCCCTTATATGATCTTGTCGTTGGTGGAGGATTGAAGTGGCGGAGGCCCAGATGGAAGGAACTTGGTTTCTCGGTTCTGAACCGTGCCGACACGGAAGTCTGTAATATTTTCACTTATGTTGATCATTTATTAATAGAAATACTCTTTTCCCTTCCAATTAATATCTTGCAAATATATGAATTATTATCCATGGGCATATTTGTTATGTATATTGATGGATTATGTTATCTAATGTGCTAATCTTTTATATTGCCACCATATGCTTTTTTTTATTGTTTGTCAAGAACTTGTTGCAGGTATATAGATTTGGGTCAAAGTTATCAACAGTGGACATCATCAAACATTTGGACGAGGTAGGCCTCTTCCTTATCTCGCTTTCACATTGGTTTATATAGCATGTTTCTGGGATAGATTTGATTTCTACAGTCATTTTCGTCTGTTGTGGTTCACCCTATCCATAGAGAGATTTTCCTCGTAACAACTGTCATCACACCAACCACGTTTCTTGTGTTTAGCTTGTAGAGAAAGTGTGCATTCTTCATTGTTAAATTGATTATGATTTCTTATCCATATTCTCTGTTGAGGTTCTTGTCTCTGACTGTTGTTATTCTATTGTGATTCTCTAGGAGGGACTGTCATTCTACAATCTTTGGCCATGTGTCCAAATTTTCTTGCACTTGTAGCATTCCACTTCAGTTCTCAATGATTCAAACTTGGTGTAGCTTCTTCTATGTGTTTCACTAGGCATTCTTGGAGAACTATTTTGTGCATGACTTTCAAAGTTGTTTTTATTATATTCGAGATCATCTGCTCCAATTCTTCAGATTTGGAATTTTGTGTTTCCACTTTTCTTTTTAGTTCTACCTGTAGTGATTTGTTTTTCTTCTTTTCCCTTTTTATAATATCTATGTCTTAGCGATATTTCTTGTAAGGGGGTTAGAATGCAAAGGAATGGGTTAAAAACCCACTTGTCCTAGGTTTGAAATACTAATACGCCTGTGGTAAGCAACAAGCAAGTCTGGACGGCAGAGATTCGCGTGCCCGGATCAACGGCGATCAAGGCAATTCCGGACCCCCCTGCCTTTCTACCTTTAAGCCGAGGGGGGGGTCCGGAATCAGGGGCGCATCTCTTCAACAGTCCTAATCGAAGCGTCCGGATCAACGGCGATCAAGGCAATTCCGGACCCCCCTGCCTTTCTACCTTTAAGCAGAGGGGGGGGTCCAGAATCGGGCACGCAGCTTCCCAACGGCCGAGATCTAAGTGCCCGGATCAACGGTGCTCACGCGATCCCATCCTTCTCAGATGCTCTATGTTTAACCAACGTGGGCCTTTCCCCCCGTTATGTCATCCTCCTGAGCCGCCTCTCCCTTATTGCCATGTGTCACCTGTCCATCTTCCCTCTTGGTTCTGTGTGGTCCCTTTCCCATCTCATCGTCCACTCACCGCCTGTCATATGTCCCGCTCCTTTCCATGTTAGCCTCCCATCAAGGCGCTCCCGTTATATCTCATCCCCTGCTCCCACCACTTATTTCCTTCTGCCATGTGTCTTCCCCTGCCGCCTCTCTCACACCTCATTGCTTCTTATTTCCCCCCCACGGTCTTGGCGCCACCACTCCCCTTCTGCGCCCAACCCTTCGTGCTAGCCTCCACGCTATTCATTGGGTCGTTCAGTTAATCCAGGTGGCACCATTAGGAGACCTCCACGTCCCAGAAGGGTAAGTTGACCGAGGCCGTCCCCGATCCCAAAAAAGCAGTTATTGTGGCAGTTGCTGGTGGTTGAATATCAACTCCACTATAAAAGGAAGGTCCGGCAAAAGACTGATTCACGTCGACTCACCTACAGAAGGACAATCTGAAATCTGATGGTGTCTGCCATAGGTGCACGATCATCCAGAATCTGCATGCGCAGATTGTCAGAAGCCATGCAAACGAAAAGTTTTAATGCAACGTCTCGATTTTGTTGTTGTAGTTGTTTTGAGTATATGTAGGTGTTTTCGCCATTTTTTTATCCATCGATGGTTGAGCAGAGCTCCCTACTGTAATGTTTTAACAGCCATTCTAGCTTTCAGCTTATACATCTGTATATGAGATTTCTTGTTTTATGACAAACAGTTCTTCTTACTCCATCTAATTTTCATCTCATGCTAAGGGAGTTCGTGATTGACTGAGTTGCATGAGTTATGGCAGTTATGTTATGATAAAAGATTTATTGTTGCATTGTTGCATTCTCAGGCTTTGCGTTTGAATGTAAGATGATATCACATTTGGACGTCTTCTTCCTCAATCTGTTAGAAACCTGTTTTTTATAGCAGACCTATGCTTCCTCTTGTATAAGTCTTCCGCCTGTTCACCCTTTACTACAGCTCACTGTCTGAAGTTTATGCAAGACCTCACTTGCTCATGCATACCTGGCCTATTTTCAGAGTTAGAACGCTATTGTTTTGAGTTTCCCGCCATTCGATCACCCATCTATGAACAAACATGACATAAAACTGATGGGCGGCGGGCTCTGCTCCTGCTAGCAATCCGAGAGTGACTTTCGTCGCCAACATTTCTGGCACCGTTGCCGGGGACGAAGTTGAATATTTTCCCTAGGATTGAATGACAACGATTAACTGATTCTGAAGGTGCATCAGATATCAGAATTATCAAGATTGTTGTTGTGCACTTGGCGACTCCATTGTGACGACTCCACTGGGGAGAACCTGCTCTATGAATTGTGGCTTTTAGAGGCAGACACACGCGGTCTCATCCACAGCTGCCCCTAGCTACACCTGAAACCATTCCAGAGGTGGTTCTCAGAAAAAGAAAGGCCCCTGAAGAAGAAGCTTCTACCTCCGAAACAGGTAATCCGCCATCTCCTTCTGTAAGAACTCCATTTTCTCCTCCTCAGTTTCTTGATAGACCTCCTTCACAAGTTTCCCGTTTCCTGAATTTTGGGAGTGTTCCTGCTGAGTTTTCCCCTCCTGGTCTGGGATAGGAGGGAGAAATCCTTATCACTCCCTTCTCCTCTGAAGTTCTACCTTGGCGTAGACCCACGACCACAGAAGATTTCCCTACTCTTGCACAAGGAGGAGCACCTACTGACTTGAGCTCTTTAGCATTCTCCTTGAATCCCCTCTTGTTTCCCACCCCACTCTGAGGTTCATTCCCGGTAGCCCCTTCGCGAACTCCTTCTCCTCCGAGTTCTCCTCCACCTAATATTCCTATGGCTGGTGCTAATCCCCCTATGACCGAAATGGAGGTCATAATAGCCGCTAGATACGCTCCCCTCGTTCTACCACGACCTCTCAATAACCTCCCAGCAGAAGGGTACCTTAAACAGCTGCCCAAGTTTACAGGCGAGGGGGACATAGCTGCAGAAGAGCACCTAGTAGCCTTTTACACTTTCGCGGATGATAATGTTATCATGCACACAGACATATGGATGAGAATTTTTGTCCATAGTCTCCAAGGAGAGGCTAGAAAATGGTTCAAGGCCCTACCTCCTGGATCTATTGATGGGATCAGAGCTTTAGATAATGCCTTTTTGAGACAGTGGGGAGATAAAAAAGACTTCATGTATTACATGAAAGAGTTTGGGTCGTTGAAGAGAAAGGAAGGAGAGTTTGTTTCTGACTTTTCCAAGAGATTTAATAAAATGTACAACAAAATTCCTGCTGAGATAAAACCCTCCAAAGCCTCTGCAAAGATCACTTACTCCAGCGCCTTCGATCCTGATTTCTGCCTACTGCTAAGGGAGAGAAGAGTTGCTAAGCTGGCGCACATGCAAGACGCAACCGTGGAGGTAGAATCCAACATATTGGCTGTCAACCGACTCAGGAATGCCAGTGATAGAAATACGTCCAAGAACAGGCCTGAAACTTCCTCATCCAATTCCTCTCCCCTGCCCCATCAGACAGATGAGACAGCTAGAGCAATAAAATCTCTTGTTGCCAAAATAGAAAGGTGGGAATTAGAGGGGAAGCCCATGTACAGAAATCCCCTAAACACTGATAATAGAGGTTTCAGACGACCTGCTAACAATATACCTCAGGTCCTCCCAAGGGAACAGAGGGGAAAGGACAGAGAAGATCAAATGGTTCAACCCCCCCTCCAAAACAACCTAGTTGATCATGAGGAAAGAGAGGAGATAGACGAGTTTGGCCCTGAAATTCACTGTATTGAAGAAACTCCCAGTTTTCCCCATTTGACGTAGTCCGCATATGAAGAATCATTGATGAGTGCTCAAATTCATGAGTTGGGGAAAGAACAAAGGGCCAGTCACGCTTCTAACAGATATAATCTCATATCGAGAAGGAGAGAAGGAGACTTTGACAGCCCAGACCAACCCCTCAGAGCAGAAAGGCCTATTAGATCTATAGCAGCCGCTACTAAAGATAAAAGAGCTCAGAACACTTTGCCAGTAGTCAAAGAACCCATCACCGAGGTAAGGGAAGCTCCTAAGCCCGTTCCATCCTTTGATTTTGAACATGAAATTCAAAAGATCATAATCCTCGTCCCTCTCTCAGAGCTAGTTAAAAATGAAGATTTTAAAAGATCCCTCTCCAAGCTGCTACAATCCGAGTCCCCCCAGCCACCCTCTGACTCAGTAAACCTTCAAGATGAGAAGCCAGCTGTCATCTTAGGCCCCATGGTAGAAGACAGAGAGGACTCATCCCCTCCCTTCTACACATCCCTGAACATACATGATAAAGTACTGCATAACTGCCTCATGGATTCAGGGGCTTCCCATAACCTTATGCCAAAGATAGTCATGGAAGAATTGGGACTGGAGGTGACAAGAACTTATCATGATTTATATTCCTTCTACTCAAGGAGAGTGCAGTGCCTAGGAGTCATCAAAGACCTGGTGGTTTCCCTGTTTTAGCTGCCCATGAAAAGTCTGGTCATGGATATTGTGGTAGCCGACGTTCCCCCCAAATTCGGTATGTTGTTGTCTAGATCGTGGATCAAAAAACTTGGAGGGACACTACAAATGGATCTCACATACGCCACCATTCTGGTCTTCAGAGGGGAACAAAGGAGATTATACAGAGAAGCCCAGCTATCCTATATTGTCAGTGATGAAGAAGACCCTACGAATCACCCCATCTTTGCACTTGACACCGACTTGGGGTCTAGTTTGTTGCAGCTTACCGATGCCCCTGAAAGCTCTTTACTAATCAGAAAACACCCCAGCCCTGATCATCTGATTTCCCCTCGAAGCTCCTCTGTATGGAAGATGTTTTTTGATGGAGCTTCTTCTAGTGAAGGCGCTGGTGTTGGAGTGGTTTTCATATCACCATGTCAAGAAGTCTTGTCCCTGTCATACAAGATAGAATTTGAAGCCACCAACAACGTGGCAGAATATGAAGCTCTTGTTATGGGTATGAGGGCCGTAAAAAAATTGGGAATTAAAGAGATAGCAATATTTGGAGATGTTGAGTTGATCATTCAGCAGGTAAGGAATGCTTATCGTGCCCATAATCCTCGGCTCAAGAAATATCGGAATGAAGTATGGGATCTTATTGATAATTTCTTCTTGGATTTTAACATTTCTTTCATTCCGAGGGGAGAAAATACTTTGGCCGATTCTTTAGCTGTCTCGGCTAGTTTGCTCAAATTTCCTCTACCGCCTATGGTAAAAAATGATGTTGATATAAGATATAGGCCCTCAGTGCCGGACAATGTCAAGCATTGGAAGGTGTTCGAGGATGATTATGAACTCGAAAGGTTTCTCCAATCAGTTGACGAATTTTCTGCGTTGCATATTGACCAGGATCCCGACCTGGAAGGTGACCCTCGTCCTGAGGAGTTTTTAAATAAAATCGCCAATCATCAGATCATTTAGCTGCCCAGCAATCACATTCCGAGAGGACTTGTCCCTTTAGAAAGATTGTTTTATGGGAATGATGTACCAGTAAAGGGTGGTGTTTCAAATGGGGATGCTGACACGACTGAATGCAACATTGGCACACAAGAGGAGCCCGGGTTCGTTAAATTGTCAAACAGTTTGACCAGAGAACAGAAGGCCGAATATACTGAGTTGCTAAAAGAGTTTGTTGATGTGTTTGCATGGACGTATGAAGACCTCAAGACCTATGACACATATGTCATTGAGCATAAGATCCCACTAAAGGAAGAGGCTAAACCATTTAGACAGAAGCTGAGACAGATAAATCCCATGTTGCTACCTGTCATGGAGAAAGAAGTGAAGAAATTGTTAGATGCCCAAATTATTGTCCCCTTGAGATATTCTGAATGGCTGGCCAATTTGGTCCCAGTAAGAAAGAAGAGTGGAGAAATCAGACTTTGTGTTGATTTTAGGAATCTCAACAAAAGCTCAAAGAAAGACAATTACCCCCTACCTAAGATGGAACACATACTACAGAGGGTAATTGGTGCCTCCAGGATATCCATGATCGATGGGTTTTCTGGCTATAATCAGATATCGGTCATGCTTGAGGACAGGGAGAAGATAGCCTTCACCACTCCTTGGGGCACATTCATGTATGCCAAAATGCCATTTGGGTTGATGAATGCAGGAGAAACATTTCAGCAAGCCATGGATATAGCCTTCATCGAAGAAAAAGACCAGTTTGTAGTGATCTACCTAGACGACATCACGGTCTTCTCCAGATCTGATAAGGAGCACCGCTGCCACTTAAGGAGAGTTTTCTCGAAGTGTCGGAGGTTTGGTCTTTCCCTGAATCCCAAGAAGTCCCTGTTTTCTATGCAGGAAGGGAAGCTCCTAGGCCATATAGTGTCAGCAGAAGGAGTAAGGATTGACCCTAGCAAGGTAGAAGTGCTTCTGGCCCTGTCACTTCCCAGATCTAAGAAGGAAGTGCAGGCCTTTTTGGGGAAGATAAATTTTCTGAGGAGATTTGTCTCAAATTTTGCTGAGTTGGTGAAACACATCACAGCCATGCTCAGGAAGGGAAATGAAGTGAAATGGACTACTAAAAACAGGGAATATTTTGTCCAAATAAAGAAAGCGTTGACTGAGGCACCTGTGCTAATCAGTCCTGATTATTCTAAAGATTTCCTGATCTTTTCTTTCGCTTCTTGTGATACAGTAGCGGCAGTCTTGTTGCCAAAAAATGAGCAAGGGCGATAGCAACCTACTGCCTTCTTTAGCAAGGCATTGAGAGATGCAGAACTCTGGTACGAGATCATGGAGAAGCAAGCTTATGCCTTGGTGAAAGCCCTCAAAGCTTTCAGATTCTATGTCTTGCACTCAAAGATCACAGCATATGTTCCCTCAGCTTCTGTGAAGGACATCCTTGTGCAGCCCGACGTAGATGGGAAAAGAGGCCGATGGATCGCAAAAATTCTGGAATTTGACTTAGAGATAAAGCCCACCAAGTTGGTTAAGGGACAAGGCTTAGCCAAGCTACTGGCTGAATCTAACTACGAAGCCTTGGGAGTTAGTTTCATCAATACTCGCCCAGAATCTCAGCAAGATGAATCACCCAGCCCACGCTCTCAAGATGGCTTATCACTGGCAGAATGTGCCTGGTATCGTGACGTTCTGTATTTTCTGCAAGAATTGAAGCCCCCCGATGGAATGGGAAAAAGAAAAGCAAGGTCTCTGAAGCTCAAAGCGGTTAGGTATTGCCTCATCGACCAAATATTGTACTGGAGAGACCCTCTAGGGGTGTTTCTGAGATGCCTGGACCCACAGGAGGCCCAGAAGGTTATGTTTGATTTTCATAGCGGCCTTTGTGGAGGTCATCATTTCTGGAAAACCACGGCTCACAAGATACTTCGGGCTGGATATTACTGGCCCACTTTATTCCCCGATGTTTACAGGGAGATCAGAGCTTGCATCAAATGCCAGAAGTTCTCAGGAAAGCAACAGCTCAAATCTCTGCCATTAAAGCCTGTAGTAGTTTCATCACCCTTTCAGCAGTGGGGATTGGACTTCATTGGAGAAATTCATCCTCCCTCAAGTGGCCAGCACAGATGGATCCTGACTGCGACAGATTATTTCACCAAGTGGATAGAAGCGGTCCCCACCAGAAGTGCATCACACAAAGTAATCATCAGCTTCCTGGAGGATATCATAGCCCGATTTGGCTGTCCCAGCAGGATCATCACCGATAATGCTGCTTCTTTCAAATATGAACCTCTAATTAAGTTCTGTGAGCAGTTCCAGATCTCACTAATTCACTCCACCCCTTACTATCCCCAGGGCAATGGTTTAGCAGAATCCTCTAACAAAAGCCTAATAAATATCATCAAAAGATTGTTAGAGGATAACAAAAGAGCCTGGGATTCGAAGTTGAAATTTTCCCTGTGGGCCGATCGTGTCACCACGAAGAAGTCTCTGGGCACTTCGCCGTTTCAGCTAGTCTATGGAGCAGAAGCGGTTTTCCCTACCCAGCTTGCCTTACCTGTGGCGAAGTTCTTTCAAGACTATGAGGGAGAACCAGATCATATGATCAAAAGAATTCATCAGATAGTGGAAGTACAGCAGAGCAGGGAATAAGTGAGGGACACAGCTTGCAGTCATCAGCAGAAGATCAAGTAGGCTTTTGACAGGAAGGTCAGGAAAAAGGAGTTCGAGATCGGGGATTTGGTATTTAAGTGGGACGCACCCAGACGGGATAAAGGCAAGCACAGCAAGTTCGACGCCCTCTAGATCGGCCCCTTTAAAATCTCTGAGATTTTCTCTAACAACACATATGGGTTGCAGGATCTGGAGGGTGAAGAGGTTTTCAACAGCCCAGTGAATGGGCATTTTATGAAAAAATGTTTTATTTGAGCCTTAGACGGATCCTCTGTTTGTAAATATTGTCTATTAGTTCTTTGTTTGGTTTCTTTTTGTATGTTTTCGACGTAATAAGTGACTCCATAGCCCAATAGCAAGGCACTAAAGCTGCAGAAGGAGTTCTTAGAGCATCACAGGGATGACTCTATCCCCCATGGAGCCAAAATGTTAGCAATATTTCTTGTAAGGGGGTTAGAATGCAAAGGAATGGGTTAAAAAGCCACTTGTCCTAGGTTTGAAATACTAATACGCCTATGGTAAGTGACAAGCAAGTCTGGACGGCAGAGATTCACGCGCCCAGATCAACGGTGATCAAGGCAATTCCGGACCCCCCCTGCCTTTCTACCTTTAAGCCGAGGGGGGGGGTCTGGAATCAGGGGCTTATCTCTTCAATGGTCCTGATCAAAGCACCCAGATCAACAGCGATCAAGGCAATTCTGGACCCCCCCTGCCTTTCTACCTTTAAGCAGAGGGGGGGGGGTCCGGAATCGGGCGCGCAGCTTCCCAACGGCCGAGATCTAAGCACCCGGATCAACGGCGCTCACACGATCCCATCCTTCTCAGCTTCTCTATGTTTAACCAGCGTGGGCCTTTCCCCCCGTTATGTCATCCTCCTGAGCTGCCTCTCCCCTGTTTCCATGTGTCACCTGTCCATCTTCCCTCTTGGGTCTGTGTGGTCCCTTTCCCATCTCATCGTCCACTCACCGCCTGTCATATGTCCCACTCCTTTCCATGTCAGCCTCCTATCAAGGCATGCCCATTATATCTCATCCCCTGCTCCCACCACTTATTTCCTTCTGCCATGTGTCTTCCCCTGCCGCCTCTCTTACACCTCATTGCTTCTTATTTCCCCCCCACGGTCTTGGCGCCACCACTCCCCTTCTGTGCCCAACCCTTCATGTTGGCCTCCACGCTATTCATTGGGCCATTCAGTTAATCCAGGTGGCACCAT
The DNA here is from genome assembly GCA_009831015.1 of Picea engelmannii. Lineage (NCBI taxonomy): Eukaryota > Viridiplantae > Streptophyta > Pinopsida > Pinales > Pinaceae > Picea > Picea engelmannii. The sequence goes on from ML801800.1 coordinate 321,107, forward strand.
TAGGAGACCTCCACGTCCCAGAAGGGTAAGTTGACCGAGGTTGTCCCCGATCCCAAAAAAGCAGTTATTGCGACAGTTGTTGGTGGTTGAATATCAACTCCGCCATAAAAGGAAGGTCTGGAAAAAGACTGATTCACATCGACTCACCTGCAGAAGGACAATCTGAAATCTGATGGCGTCTGCCATAGGTGCACAATCATCCAGAATCTGCATGCGCAGATTGTCAGAATCCATGCAGATGAAAAGTTTTAATGCAACGTCTCGATTTTGTTGTTGTTGTTGTTTTGAGTATATGTAGGCGTTTCCGCCATTTTTGTATCCATCGATGGTTGAGCAGAGCTCCCTACTATAATGTTTTAGCATCCATTCTAGCTTTCAGCTTATACATCTGTATATGAGATTTCTTGTTTTATGACAGACAGTTCTTCGTACTCCATCTAATTTTCGTCTCATGCTAAGGGAGTTCATGATTGACTGAGTCGCATGAGTTATGGCGGTTATGTTACGATAAAAGATTTATTGTTGCATTGCTGCATTCTCTGGCTTTGCGTTTGAATGTAAGATGATATCACATTTGGATGTCTTCTTCCTCAATCTGTTAGAAACCTGTTGTTTATAACAGACCTCTGCTTCCTCTTGTATAAGTCTTCCGCCTATTCACCCTTTACTACAGCTCACTGTCTGAAGTTTACACAAGACCTCACTTTCTCATGCATACCTGGCCTAGTTTCAGAGTTAGAACGCTATTGTTTTGAGTTTCCCACCATTCGATCACCCATCTATGAACAAACGTGACATAAAACTGATGGGCATGAGGCTCTGCTCCTGCTAGCAATCCGGGAGTGACTTCCGTCGCCAACACTATGGAACTCAACAATTATTCTCTGTAGTCAAAGTTTGCCTCTTCATTTTCTTCTTATGTGTCTTCTTTATCGAAGTTTTTTATTGCCATGAATACAAATCTTTCTATCTCACTTTCACTGTCTTCATCTTCATCTCATGAGGATTCGTCTTCTTTGGTGTAGAAACATTTCTTGAAGACTTTCTTTTTTGTTCTTTTGCTTTTATATGTTTGTTTGTTATTTGAATCATCTTATTCATTTCTTTTCATTTTCTTGTGAGTACATTTGTTATCAAAATGACCAATATCATCACAATTAAAACAAATCAATGGAATCTTACCTCTATATCTATCGTCGGCTCCCTTTTTCAGTCTTCTGACAAAGTTGGCTACTTCTTCATCGTCTTCTTATATGTCACTGTTGTTGATAACTTATTTTTATTTTATCTTTCCCTTTTGATTTGACTTATTGGATTCTTTGAATGTTGCTTCTTTTATACCTAGATGATTCTATTCAGATCTCATTTCATAGGCTATGAAGATTCCATGTAGTTCATCCATGCTTATTGAGTCTAGATCTGCTCTTTCTTCTAGTGCTAAGATATTAGGATCAAATCTCATTCGAAGAGATCTTAGTACCTTTTGAAAAATTATATATTCATCAACTTCTTCTCCCAATCCTAAGATTGCATTCATTGTTTCATCAACTCGTAAGAAGTAAGCTACAATATTCCCATCTTCCTTCATCTTTAGTTGTTCAAATTGACCTCTTAAAGCTTGAATCTTTGTTGTCTTGACTTTTGCATCTCCTTCATAAATATTTTGAAGTTTTTCCAAAATCTCTTTAGAAGAGATGCAATGCATAACTTTGACATATACCAAATCACAAAGACCATTCAGAAGTTCATTTGTGGATTTTTAATTAGTTATACTAAGTTTCCTTCCATTACCATTTGTTGGTGGAACTGCTAGTTCTTAATATCCATTTACAATTGATTTCCAAACCTCAAATCCTTGTGCCTCTACATATGTTTTCATCCTTCTCCTCTAGAATGCATAGTTTTTTCCATCAAACTATGGTATTCCATTTTTATACATATTTTTTCTCTCCATGATCTACCTTTCGGTGGTTAAATTGATTTCTCAAGGAACCTGGCTCTGATACCAATTATTGAATTACTGATAGGGGGTGAATCAGTAATAGATATTTTTAATCCTTTTAAATAGTACAGTATGTAAGTATTATTTATATTTATGTCAATATAACATTATCATCCAATAAGTGTAGAGCAAATAAACCATAAACAATGACCAATCATACACATTCATAGTATTCCAATATTTTTACGTGGAAACCCAATGCAAGAGAAAACCATGGAATTATTTTTCTTATATGTCTTTAAGAATTACATTCATTGGAAGCATAAACCTCCTTTGTTCTCCAGTTGCAGCTAGAAGGAGGCTCTGACCCCCTATATTTTTAGGCTACAACCTAATGGAAGCTCCAACTCCCTAATTCTTTGGATACAACCAAAAGGAGGCTACAACCCCCAATGTTCTCTGGATACAACTGAAAGGTAGCTACAACCACCTATCATTTCCCCATCCTACGGTCCTGAAATATAAATGAAATGATGAAACCACCACCACATTGTCACTATGAGATATACCACTATACACTTGTATCAATATGTGCCAACAAACTATAACCAACGTATACCAAAGACGTGATCAAATTGTACATGTAACCTTCATGTACCAACAAAAACCTAATAGGTATGTGTGATGTCTTTGTTACAGCTAGTGTATGTACGCGACCTGTATGTAGTGCATCCTGCATATGTACGCGACCTATCTATACTACAGCCTGTGTATGTCTTCTGAAAACTAGGGTTTTCTCTTTCCTAAAAAACCCTGACCCTTTGCTACCTATGTCACATCAACCTACAACCTGTCACTGTTTCCAGACTATAACCGTGCACTATGCATACATCCTCATACATATCCCTTAACCAAGTGCATATATGTCTCTCTAGTCATGTGCCATACAAGTATGTATAATCATGAACAAGTATAGTAACCCTCACATGGACTAGACATCAAACCCTTACTGATATACACTCTCTCAATACATCAACCACTTCCCAATACAAGCTCTCAACCATGTACCACAAAAACCTTTAACCATATTTCAAGAAATACAAGATATGGCTCAACACCAACAAGATGTACCAATGAAAAAATATTAATTATACCAAAATTTTATTTCCATAGATCTGACTTATACAGTAAGTGTCATGTAGCCAATAACCTCTCTAGAGAAAATCCTCAAAATCCCATGACCATATCTCATGTATACAACAATATCCAACTACAGATAGAAATAATACATACCTTTTGAACATGTAGATAGATCTGTTGTACCTTTTGAATATCAGACTCTAGAGACCTAGCATCTTCATCTTCTCAATTGTTCATGACTTATCCCAACTGTACGCGACTATTTCTTCTTCAGCACGTGTATGTATGCACTCTATTCTCCTTCAGCCTGCGTATGTATGCACTCTATCCACTGTAGCCCACGTACACCTCAAAAACTAGGGTTTTTTAGTATTTTCTATAATTCTGAAACTTTCACCGTCAACCCTTCATGCTACCTCAGACTTGCGCAACTTCAAGTGTATCAATGAGTACCTACAATAAACCTTACACAATAATAGATATTCAATGTGCTCAATAGGTGATAATAGGAGAGAATTTCTCTCTTATTTATACTTCCATGTAGCTTCCTCAAGGGATTACATTTTAACAAACTTAACCCAATTTCCTTCTTTTAGGGATAACCCACTTCTAACCACTTGTTCACTTCTAACCCACTTTGCTACAAATAGTAAATTTTCCACTTCTAGTTGCAACTAAATTATTTTTAATTATTTTCTTATTGCAACAACTTAACCCATGATTAACTCCTAGTTTCATCCACTTGACTAGTCAACTTCTTCTACGATCTTCTAGAATAATTTGACTTATTTGACCTTCTATATAACTCATGAGGGTTCTCCAACTTCACAAGGCCATAACTCTTTAACCATGAGGAGTTATGTGGCATTCCACATATCACCAGAAATGGCATTACATGTACTATCCATCTAGAATATTCTTACCTACAAAAATATTAATCTCCATACCATTATTCATCAATCAAACTGAAGTCCCTTAACCATACTATTGGGACTACCGAAATTTTCTACCATACTTTCTTCAAGGGTTGAAATCAATGAAAACACACCCAATTAATCAACAATCTCCCCCTTTGGAATTGATGGCAACACTCTGATGCAACACTAAAGTCATATTTCTCATGCTCCCCCTGTGACAATTTATCCCCCTATAAACATGCCTATGTGCTCTCTCTCCAAGCATCTAAACCTATATCTTGCATATAATGATTCTATCCCCCTTTGACATCAATGGAAAAGGTAACTTCATGTCTAGGGCTTCTCCCCCTAACTGAGTTGTCCTTGGGGTTGCTCCCCCTGACTGAACTCTTCCTGAAACTTCTTCCCCAACATGAATTTTCCTCTTTATGGTGCTTCCTCGTGTAAATCTAAGACATATAAGATAATCATTCAAAACCATTCATTTTGGAGTATAAATTACTCTAAGTCTCTGGTGAAGATACTCAAAGGATTCCCTTGGAAGCAGTTTTGTAAAGATATTTGCAACATGTTCTTTTGTTCCCACATATTCAACTCTAATGTTCTTATCTGCAACTTGTTCCCGTAGAAAGTGATACTTGATTGGAATGTGCTTCATATTGGATTGCATCACTTGATTCTTTGATATACTGATGGTGCTTGTATTATCACAATATATTGGAGTGTGCTCATGATACTCAACCTATATATTTGTCAGAGTTTGTTTCAACCATAGAACCTATGCACAACATGTTGTTGCTACAATATACTCTACTTTGGCTGTAGACAATGATATTGATGATTGTTTCTTTCTTAGCCAAGATACCAAACACTCACCCAAGTAGAACGTTTCTCCATTGGTTCTTCATTGGTCATCAATGCAACATGCCCTATCTACATCTATATAAGAAATAAGTGATAGATCCTTTCCTTTTGGATACCATAATCCAAACTCTTATGTACCCTTGAGATATCTAAAAATCCTCTTCACTGCTAGAACATGTGATTCCTTTGGTGCTTCTTGAAATCGTGCCACATGTCCAACTGCCTACATTACATCTGGTGTGGATGTTGTCACATAAAGTAAGTTTCCAATCATTTACCTGTACTACCTATGGTCTGTAGACTTTGAATCATCATCTTTACTCAACTTGCAACTGGTTTAAATAGGAGTATTAATTGGTTTGCAATCTTACATTCTGAACCTCTTTATCATTTATGTGATATACTTAATTTGAGAAATAAAAATGCCTTGGTTGCTTCGACATATTTTAAAACCCAGAAAGAAGGATAGTTCTCCAAGTAATGACATTTCAAATTCATTTTTCATATCCTTTGCAAATTTCTAGCTTAACATTTCATCATCATTTCCAAAAATAATATCATCAACATAAACTTCAATTAATAAAATACTATCTTGAGTTACCTTGATGTAGAGGTTGTTGTCTACATTTCCTTTTATCAACCCTTCTTGTTGCAAATATTTGTCCAATCTAGAATACCATTCTCTCGGAGCCTGTTTTAAACCATACAAGGCCTTCCTCAACCTGCAAACATAATCTTCATTCTCTGACAACTGAAATTATTCTTATTTATCAATGTAGACTTCTTCTTCCAGTTCCCCATTCAGAAAGGTTTATTTCACGTCCATTTGATACACTTTAATATTCTTGCAGCATGCATAAGCTAGGATCAATATGATTTCTTTCATTATGGAAATTGGGGTAAACATCTCTTCAAAGTGGATACCTTCAACATGTCTGTATCCTTTACATACCAATGTAGCTTTGTTCTTGGTAACCTGTCCATATTCATTCAATTTATTTCTGAAGACCCACTTTGTGTCGATTACATTCTTGTAACTTGGTCTTGGAACAAATTCCCAAGTGTCATTCTTCTCTATTTGATCCAACTCTTCATTCATGTCCTTTTTCCATAATTAATCCTTACTGGCTTCTTCAAAATTGTTTCGTTCAATCGAAGATAAGAGTGTTAGGTGCAATTTTTCTCGTGAATGAATTCTTCTTCTAGTCTGAATTCTATTAAGAACCAAATATCAATATAACATAGAAAAACCTCAAAAAAAATACTCAACGCCTTGAAAAAGAGATAATTTCAGATAATAAGCCCCTTCAAGGGGGAAACCTCATTATACACCACATAAATGTTCAAGTACAATATGATTCCAAATTAAAATGCCTCCTTGGTATATATAGGAGACTAGGAGGTGCAATTACAACTAATGGACTCAAGCCGACATAAATAAAATAACATTACTAATGTAATAAGCCCCAGTTAATGGGTAATGAGCCACTATTTAGGGATTTACATGCCCCTCCCCTTGAGACAAGTGTTTTCTGCAACACTTGAGTAACTATGGATGATCTATATAAAAGACTCATCTTCCCAAGTGGAATATTCAACCGATAGTTTCCTCTATTTAACGAGATACTCTGAAATGGATATATTCCTCAGCTGGTGAATTCTTGTGTCAGTGATGGCTTCATGATCCAATATGATTTTTCCTTCCTTGTCCAGTTCTGGAAATATAGTTTGAATTGGGATCGTGTCACCTATAACCTTCTTTAAGCATGAAACATGGAAAACTGGGTGTACTCATGAAGATGCAAGCAACTCCAATTTGTATGCCATAGTACCAATATTTTGTAACACCTTATAAGGGCCATAGTACCAATATTTTGTAACACCTTATAAGGGCCATAGTACTTTGGTGATAATTTATTATCCTTCTTGACTTGCTTAAGGGACATCTATTTGTATGGTTGTAGTCTTAAAAACACCCAATCCCCTACTTCAAAACTTCTTTCACTACGATGTTGATCTGCTTGTTGTTTCATGCAATTTTGTGCCATGGTCAGG
>ML801800.1:335028-348410 GCA_009831015.1 Picea engelmannii
TTGTGCACCTTATCAATCATGATAAGACAATAATGAGTCATCTATACATTTTTCCAACAATGCATCATATACCAATGAAACCACATCGATCCATCTTCATCATGTATCAATGACAACTCATTGATCCATATTCATCTATGCATACTCATCAAGGAAAATACATATTACATTACACCAATCATCAATCAATCAATATTTTGACATCAATCAATCAAACCATTGGCATCAATGACAATGTGATCCAACAATCTCCCCCTTTGGCATTGATGGCAATACCAACATTGATGTCAACACCAATTACTAATTATTGATGTCAACATGTAGATAAGGCATGCTCTACATCAATAGTCAATCTGACTATCTCTTCCAATCAATAATCATCAATCACATCAATGTGATTATCTCTCCCCCTTTGACATCAATGGCAAGGGTCCATTCTCCTCGTAGGGCTTCTCCCCCTGCTTGAACTTTCCTTGGGGATGCTCCCCATGTCTGAGTGCCTTTGATATTCCTCTGAATAATCTCCCCCCTTTTGAACAAGGGATATCACTCTGATGTAATGCTGAAGATACATCGAGCATACTCCCCCTGTGACCATTGCTCCCCCTGGAATTATGCTTATGTGTTCTTTCTTCAAATACAGGGCTCTTTTCTAGGTATGCATCTGATAAATATCTCCTCCTAGAATCATGGGAAGAAGAATGACTCCCCCTATGGGTATGTCTCCCCTATATTCTCTGCAAGATGAAAAATTTGCTACCATATAATGATCCTTGGACTTGTTCATGCATCAAACTCATGCCATACCAAGAATCATGAAGCAAAGGATATGTCCACAATGAAATAAAGAATCATGAGAAAAATATCAACCAAGTACATCCTGTACAAAAAATTGTGCTCATCGTGCACAACACCTATGTACATCAACCATGCTCATCAACATCATGCAATGTGCCAAAGATATCATCCATGGAATGTATCAATCATATGCCTCTATCAACATGCCAACATGTGCATCTACCAATATGCCAACCATGTGCATCTACCAATATGCCAACCATGTGCATCTACCAACATGCCAAACAATGTATCATATCACTCATGATATGTCTCCATCATGAACCAAGTGCCACAATCATGTATCTCAAACAAATGCCAATTGTTATGCTAATCAAGTAGTACCAATGGTGTATTATCATCAAGCATATGCCATCTATGAGTGTTCCAAACATGTATCAATTACAGATCAAGCTATGAATTATCAATGATGTACAACATGATCACCTCATCAACTCACCAACAACATGTCCCAATGTATAGCCCATCCATATGCTAAATGAATGCATCAATCTTTCCAACTAGTAAGCTTCCAATACATCATCAAGATATATCACATAACGAAGGTGTCATAACTTCACCGTCATAACCAGCATTATTCTTCAACAGAAAATGCATCAATCCATACTCATGGGTTAGTTCCATGCACCCAAGATTTTTATTTTACATCATCACCTTACATAATCCAATATAGAATCATGAAAACCTGCAGCAAACAGTGTCATAACCTGCAATAAACCATGTCATTCCCTGCATCACAGAGTTATACCATCACATCAAACTGCACCATCACATCAAACTGCAATCCCTGTGCATAGCCCTTTTCTTTAGGCTTCACCACATATACACGGCATGTTTCACAAACAGCTCACGTATGTACACGACCTATACAAGGTCATCCTACATATGTACGCGACTGTCACCACTTTCACCCACGTATGCCTTATTAGATGACACTTTTGAACTTCCCTTCAGTCTTTCATTCTGTTATGGTTGCTCTATCTTCTTCACCCACTTCTGTAGATGTCCTTGCTCCTATGAATTTGAGCTCTGAGCATCCATCTTTTTAAATATGTCTCCCTTCCTTACTTCATTCCTTCTTCTAGTCATGCTATTTGAATTCCTCATCATGGACTTTCTTCTTGTGTTCCAGCACTCCTTGGATTTGTGGCCAAATCCATTACAGGTGTAGCATCTCATGGAATTACAGTGAACATCAATGTGTCCTACTTGATCACATCTCCAACACCTTATGGTGTTATAGAATATTCCATTATATCTCCTTTAATAAGATCTACATTCAAAATCTTTGTGATCATATTCATTACATGAATAACAATTCCCATGAAAAATACTTGCATACCTTTGCTTTGGTGTCCCAAAGATAGCTTCTTGATGTCTTCCTTGCTTTTTTCTTTTGAAATTTTCTTTGCCTTCTGTAGATGGTTGCTTTGCAACATTTTCCTCCTTATTTGATGGACTTACCTCATGCTTCTTTGAGGTTCTTGCTTCAGCATGTGTATCTTCTCCTTTGTATCCAAGACCTGATTTATCACATGGTGATATTTGACTTTCCAATATCTCATCCAAAATTATTGAGTTATTCAAGAATTTGTTTGACTTCTCTACCTTCTTTCTAAGGTCAACAATTTCAGCTTCTAACTTATGACATGAGTCTTCCTTTTCATTAATTTGATTCTTCAAAAGTTATTCTTGTTGATATTATGGTAGTTGCTGGAGGTATTTACCTCCACGTGTAAACCTGATGAGAATAGAATATTCCGGGAAGCAAGAAGAAACCCTAATGAGTTGGATAATAACCCTAGAAGACATGTCGGCTCAAGAAGATAACTTGTATTAGGTTATTAACCTCCAAGAGAATAATTCGGCCAGAAGAAATAATATATATTGAACAGATAGATACCCAGAATGACAAGTCGGCCCAGGCAGTTAGCCAGAATTACTATAAATACAGGAGGCCAGTCTTCATTCTGGCAGGCAGTCTCAGAATTGTAGAGAAACACTTTTGCGCACTACAGTGCCCAGTTTTGTGGGCAAGTTTGGAGGAGAGTTGCCATTGCAGCTACTACAGCTAACAGATCAAGTTTGTCTTGGACTATCTCTTGGTTAGGGTTTGGACTATCTGATCAGCTCTTGTTGGTGCACTATCATTGGGGAAAGGTGCACTACCCTTTGTTTGGCTATCTAGCCTAGGGTTTGCTTTCGGAGAGATTTTATGTCAAGGTTAAGGTGCTCGGAGGGTGGCTTCGGCCTATGGTTGGGTGACAATAGTGATATTGTCAATGGTAAAATGACCACATTCATTCATATTCTAACAAGTTATGGGCCCACACCTCCTTCATTCAGTCTAACCACTGGAAGGAAACATAGTCGTAAGGATATTAAGCTCATTGAAGAATTGTCACTAGGGTTTCTAGCAGGAGCAGTCCCCATAGCACTCTACCTCTAGGATTACTAGCAGGTCCAGTTGCAGAAACCCTATACCTCTCATTGAGGAACCTTAAGTGAAGGTATTGACCTAATTTCTGGATAGATCGGTGTGCCCTAGCCTAGCACATCTCCTGGTACTCTCAGCAAGTCAAGACGTCAAGTTTGAGTTTTTGGTTAGATCTAGGGTTGACCAAGTCAAAGAAGCCATGACTTACTCTATGAAGTCAAAAAAACAAGTTAGACAGAGCTTCTAACTTCAGAGCGTGGAAGACAAGGATTGACCTCATCCTTGCCAAGAATAAAGTGTTGGATATCCTGAAAGGAAAGATCGTGGAACCAAAGTTTGAAGAAGGAAAAGAGAAGGAATCGCAAAACATTGCAGTTATGGATAAGTTCAAATATGGTGACATCAATTCCATGAGTATCATAGTGGACTCTATAAAATACCACTTGATACCCTACATCTCCCATTTTGACTCATCAAAGAATATGTATGATGCCCTAACAAACCTCTTCTCAGTCAGAAACATTGGACAAATAATGAGTCTAAAGAATGAGCTCTGTGACATGAAGATGAATGATGATGATAGCATAACATCATACTTTGTGAGGATCTCCCAGTTAATAGATCAACTACAAGTTATTGAATAGGTCATTTCAGAGAAGGAATTGGTAAACATAGTACTCAATGGTCTTCCCACGTCGTGAGATGCATTTGTCGCAAGCATGAACACAAGAAAGGAGTATCCAACATTTGAAGAACTTTGGACTTGTTGTGCTCAAGAAGAATCCAGGATCACTGCAAAAGAGAAACCCCAAAAGAAGTACGATGATCAAGCCTTCACAGCGAGATTCAAGAACTTCAGGAACAAAAGGAAGTTTGGTTCAAGGAGGAAGCCAAATCAAGAGAAAGATATTTCATAAATACAATGCTTCCACTGTCGAAAGTATGGTCACTACAAGAATCATTGTCCCGAGCTAAAGAAAAGGAAGGAGAAACACGAAGAATCAGTTGCCGAAGAAAAAGAACCCACAAAGAAGAGTAAGCAGGATGAAAGAGACTTCTTCTTCTGAAGGTAACAATACTCTTTTTTTACTTGTACATATCTTGTTTGCATAAGCTCTATACATATCTTGTATATCTATCTATTAGAAGATAATATGTTCCAAGAAGAACTATACTTATGGAAGAACAACAAGATAAGGATTGTTATCATTATACAAGTCAGATAACACACATGAAAGGATGAAATACATCAAACAAATCATGTGTAAGATATTACAAGATAAGCCGAAATCAGAATCAATCCTGAAGAGACTTAGAAAAAGCAAAGACAAAAAGAAGTTAGCAATCAAGAGGAAATTGGAAAAATATTTGTAACACTTTGCAGAAGGCAATAAGGATGCAGACGAAAGCGTGGACTCTCCTACATGGATGGAGTCAAATATATATTTCCAAAAGAAAAACATGCACTCATACATGAAGCGAGGGTTAGGAGGGATCTAATCCTATGATCCATTGAAGATGATGAAGTATAGATCCATGGTAGCAGCCATGAAAGGCAGTACGTGTTCAATTCGACCTCGGAAGAAGTCTCCTTCGAAGAGAAGCCTTAAAGTATCCCTGGTTGTCCATCCACATCCGTGATCCTATAATGAAAGGAAGAAGTGAAATCTTTAGGGCATGGAATCTATAAGAAACTCCACGGACCCAAGAGCTAAAGAAAAACATCAGGACGAACATGAAGATTCCAAGAAAGAAAGAGAAGCCAGAACAACCAAACACTGTATTAAGAATCACAAGATCACCAACCAGATATGAACTCAATAAAAGCAATCAAGCAGAGGAACTGAAAGTTGTGATGAATAACTGTGTATATATGCAAGCATTGCAAGATCCAGAACTAGAGTTTCTCCTAGATCGAGGAAGAATACTATGATGATAAATCAGACATACCTCTACATGAGTCTTTATATCATCTACAATATCCATGGGTTGGAGTTCTACATCAGATGAATGCAAAGACTGTTCTCCAGAGCAATTGAACAAAGAGAGTATGAAGAGCAACCTCAATACTTTGAAGCATACCAGAAAGAGACCCTTGTATGCAGATAGAAGAAGATAACTTGGTGGAGAACTTCCAGTGCACAGTATAAGCACGGTGAAGATTTTCTATAACAGAGATATTGTATCAAGATGATTACTCATAAGATCAGATCTCATGATGACAGAAGAAGTGCCACATGGATATGTTCCAATTTTCCAACAATGATATATTTTATTGATCAGAGCCACATGAAGCCTTCAAAGAAAACCAGTGTTCCAGACCGAAGTACATTTGAAATCAAGCATTACATTATTCATGATGAAGTCCAGAAAGGAGAAAGTGTTTCTCCAATACATATCTCCATAGATGAGCAGATAAGCAGACATTTTTGGTAAAGCTTCTGTCCAAGATGAAAGACTTTGCGTACTCAATTTGGAGCTCATGGAGACGACTTCCTTATTGAAAAAGGAAGAGATGACTCCCAGGTTGAGAGGGATCGCTGATGTATTATTGATTGATGGACAGACATTTTTCAGTTCAAAAAATGGTCCAGGATGAGCAGATTCTTTCCAGTTCGGAAAGTGGATTGAGATTTCTGATGGATAGACATTTTCCAGTTTGGAAAATGGTCCAGATTGTTGATGTACCATAGACAAAGACTTCCCATTGTGGTTAACATGGGAAGTGGTCTAGGGAAGACTCTCTTCTTGAGGGTTACTCAAGAAGATTGGCCTGCCTCACCAGAAAGTGATTTCCCATTATGGTTAACATGGGGAATGGTTTGTTTTGGAGGTTAGTTGTCTTCAATGTTTTTCTTCTCCTTCTTGCTTTGATATGTCTCCTCTAGCTTTATCCATAGATCCTTAGCGGAAGTGCATTGTTCCATGCTTTATTTGATAGGGCTTGAGAGTCCACTAAGAATGGTCTTGAGAGCCAATGCATCATTATTTTTTCCTTCTCTTTGAGCTGCAAACTTTGACTTGTTCTTCAAGGGAATTGATCCACCAATGGTTGCCTTCCAAATAGTTGCCCCCATTGTCTTCAAATGTATTCTCATATCTATTCTTCAAGTAGAATAGTTTTCCTCATCAAGGATTGGTATTTCATCATCCATTTGTGTGTCTATGGATCTCCTTCAAGCTTGTTAAGGATTGTAGTGAAGGCTTGTTCTAATACCAATTGTTGGACACACCTACCACACTTAGACGGGGGGGTGAATGAGTGCGGGGATCTTTTTCCCAAAACTTCCCTCTTACACAAAACTCATTAGTTAGCATTCAACATTTTACTCATTACTCATTGTTGTCATTTATAACCAGTTAGATGTGAACACATATCAGCAACATAATCAGCAATATATCATCAACAAGTCATCACCACAAGGAACACAAAGGACACAAGATGTATATACAATTTTCTTTTTGTTACGGACTACAATCCTTGGGGGTTTTCAGCAACAAGTGAATAGAGTACAACTCTACAAGAGCACCAGCTCTATCATGCAAGACTCAGCTTACACACAGCACCAACTGAGATGAGGCAACAATCCTCAACAGATATCAATCTGCAATAGGTATGCAACCTATCAGTAGTGCAGCCCACATGTGTACATTCCCTGGCTCACTACAGCCCGCGTATGTACGTGGCCAGGGTATACAACATCCTGCATATAACTTCTGAGCTCTTTAGGGTTTAACCTTCAAGATCAACTCAGATCCTCTGCAACCAATTTATCATTCTCTTATGTCTCTCACTATCCAAACTGAACACCAGCAAGTCACAACTCATCCAAGCTCTCTAATAGTCTACTCATGCTCCACAACCAATCAATATGAATCATATCTCAATCATGAATAAACAACTAGTTATACCATAGCAATCATGTCACCACTGAATCACAAAAGTATTGCTCATTCCATTAACCAACATAGACTACATCACAACAGCCATACCAAGAATTCCCTAATCATTCACAACACAACAAGCTATACTATCCATCAAGACAATAATGTAACCATACCAGTGTCTCAGTGACAGATCTGAGCCCATAGAATGCAGATATGGAACCTGCTTTAGTCTTCAACAGCTTGTCATCATCTCAACCACAAATCTCCATGATTTTATCCACTGTACTCTCCCTGTACACAGACATCCCACGTACTGTACACACCTTGTGCATAGACAGCTCACGTATACGCACCCTATACACAGACAGTCCATGTACACACCAGAAAATAGGATTTTTCAGTAATTCTGAGAATTTCGTCGTCGTGATCTTAGACTTGCCGAAACTTCAATGCGTCCATGAGATCCTCCCGATCTCCTCTCTCTCAAAATATATCTTCAACACATGCTCAAGATATCCACACCATAGATGCTCTACAAGAATCTCTCACAAGAAGCTCTCCATCAATACTCCAAAGGATATTCTCACAAGAAGCTCTCCATTGATCCACAAAAAGGATATTTTGCAAGAGACCATTGTTATCTTATTTATACTTTCATCCTCTGGGTCACTTAACCTATTTTCCTTATTTTAGGGTTAACCACTTTCCATAAATAGAAAGTTCTCCAATACTTTATCATTTAAATATTCCTTCTTGATTTTTTCACCTTACTTTATCATTTCTTGATTTTTTCACTTCTCTTTATTATTTAAATAATCCACCTTGACTTTGTCACTTTAATTTATCATTTAAAAAGTGATTTCTTCTTTTCAAGCACTTTGACTTCTTTGACGTTTTGGGGCCTCAAGCCAACATGTGAGGGTCCTCCAACTTTGCAAGGCCATAACTCTCAAACCGTGAGGAGTAATGTGACATGCCACATACCACCGGAAATGGTATGACAAGCACTATCCATATAGGATAGTTTTACAAACAACTTCATTGATCTTCATCTCATTAATCCATATACAATCATGGGTCCTCCAACCATTCTTATAAGATAACTCAATCCACAAAGCGTCTTCTCGTGAGGGCTTTTACCATAAGGGGACCACTTTGGAGTTCATCCATTTGTGCCCCTTATCAATAATGATAAGACAATAATGAGTCATCTATACATGTTTCCAACAATGCATCATATACCAATGAAACCACATCGATCCATCTTCATCATGTATCAATGACAACTCATTGATCCATCTTCATCTATGCATTCTCATCAAGGAAAATACATATTACATTACATCAATCATCAATAAATAAATATTTTGAGATCAATTAATCACTTGACATCAGTCAATCAAATCATTGGCATCAATGACAACATGATCCAACAACCTCCTTATACACCACATAAATGTTCAAGTACAAGATGATTCCAAATGAAAATGTCTCCTTGGTATATATAGGAGACTAGGAGGTACAATTACAACTAATCGACTCAATCCGACATAAATAAAATAACATTACTAATGTAATAAGCGCCAATTAAGGGGTAATGAGCCACTATTTAGGGTTTAACAAATTCCTACATCTTTGTTCTCTATAATTTGATCTGAAGGATGATTCTTCTATATTTGTTTTCTAGGTGTCTTTGAAGGTGCTCATTGTACTTTCTCTTCTACTTATGTCTAACCTTCTTCATCCTCCCCTTCTATTGTTTCTTCATCCTTTGCTTCTTCTTCGTAAACATGTTCCACTGACTCATTTTCTTCTTCATTCAATTTTTGTCCCCCTGTCTCATCAATCGTTACATTGATGCTTTCCACAACTTTGTTGAGACTTATATTGTAACACGTGTATGATTTCCTTGTACTTGAGTAACCAACAAGCATGCCTTTGTCCATACGAGAATCAAACTTTCCCATTCTTCCATCTTCTCTTTTGATGTAGCATTTGCTTCCAAAAACTTTGAAGTGTTTCACATTTGCTAGTCTTCCTTTCCATAGCTCGTTGGGAGTGTTATCATTGTTGTTTCTGAGCATTACTATGTTTTGAATGTGAATTTTTGTATGCACTTCATGTGTCAAAAAAATATATGTCAACTCAGAATCCATTAACATTGTTCGATCCATTTCCTATATTGTCTTGTTCTTTCTTTCAACAATTCCATTCTGTTGAGGTGTCCTAGCAACGGAGAATTTATTTTTTATTCCATGCTTGCTGTAGAAATCCATAAATTCCTTTGAAGCAAACTCTCCTCCATTCTTCGATATCAAACATTTGATTTTTTAATTCATTTCATTTTCAACCATTTCCTTGTATACCCTGAAGTTTTCAAATTCTTTTGATTTCTTCTTGAGAAAACAAGTTGCAGGCATTCTTGTATAATCATCCACCAATAACATAAAGTATTTCTCACCTTTTAAACCATTTTTTCTAGTTGGTCCAACTGGATCAGTATGCACAATTTCCAGTGGTCTTGTTGTCGAGTATTCCTTTAATTTGAATCTAGTCTTTGTTTTCTTTCCTTGTTGACAATTCTTGCACAATGTGATAGTTAGCTTCGTGATATGGGGAATTTCTCTGACTCCTTCCTTTTTTATGAATTTGACGAGGTTGTCGAATTTTATGTGAACCATCCTTCTATCCCATATCCAAAATTCATCTTCCTTTTCTAGACAACACTTTTCATTTCCAATTTTACTTAATACATATATGTTGCTTGAAGTTCTTGCAGTTGTTGCAATCAATTTGCTTGATCTTGCTTTTCTTATCTCACACTTCTGTGAATCAAACATAATTTTGTGACCTTGGTCACACATTTTACTTACACTTAGAAGATTATATTTCATATCTTCCACAAGAAGAACATTTTATGCCTTGTTATTCTTGTTTCCAATTCTGACTCTTCCCTTTCAATGATTTTAGTTGAGTCATCATTTCCGAAGGAGATTGATCTATCTCTTTCCTTTCTCAACATAAGAAACTTGTCTTCATCACCTGTCATGTTCTTTGAGCAGCCACTGTCAACATACCAACCATGTTTCTTGTGTTTAACTTGTAGAGTGAGTGTGCATTCTTCATTGTTAAATTGATTATGCTTTCTTATCCATATTCTCTGCTAAGGTTCTTGTCTATGACTATTGTTATTCTTTTGTGATTCTCTAGGAGGGACCGTCATTCTACAATATTTGGCCATGTGTCCAAAGTTGTTGCACTTGTAGCATTCCACTTTAGTTATCAATGATTCAAACTTTTTGTAGCTTCTTCTCATTGTTTCACTAGACCTTCTTGGATGACCATTTTTTGCATGACTTTCAAAGTTGTTTGTGTTCCTTCTATTAGCTCTGCAATTTATAGCTTTATGTCCAAAATTATTACATGCATAACATAAACCAAAAAATATAGTTTGATACTTAGGAGTTGAGGATATTATGAAAGGATTTACTCTTTTTAATCCTTCTTCTTCCTGAGGCCTGCTTGTTTCTGACTGTCATTGATTTTGAAAACTAAATCGTCTAGGTAGAGGAGTGTCCATGTGATCTTCTTTGTAAAACTTATTTTCTCCTCTAACTGTCTCTACGTATTTTCTTGGTTGTGTTTCTTGATCTGTATTTTTGGAGCTTCAGCCTCTTTCTTCCCGATTGTATCCTAGCTCGGACTTGTCATGATGTGGCCTTTGACTATTGAAAATATTATCAAAAACCTTTGAGTTGTTCTACATTTTTTTTTGTTGAAGGTCATTTCTCAATGTAACAATCTCTGCTTCTAAATTTCCAATGATTATGTCATTTTCTTCCAACTGTTATTTAAGTGCTTCTTTGATTTGTTTTTCTTCTTCAACTTGAATTTTTAGATTTGAGATCATCTGCTGCAATTATTCAGAGTTGGAATTTTGTGTTTCCTCTTTTCTTTTTAGTTCTACCTGTAGCGATTTGTTTTTCTTCTTTTCCCTTTTTATAATATCTATGGAACTCAAGAATTCTTCTCTATAGTCAACTTTTGCCTCTTCATATTCTTATTTTGTGTCTTCCTTATTGGATTTTTATATTGCCATGAATAGAACTCTTTATGTCTCACTTTCACTAACTTCATCTCCGTCTGATGAGGAGTCGTCTTCTTTGGTGCATAAAATTTTCTTGAAGACTTTATTTTTTGTTCTTTTGCCTTTATATGTTTGTTTTCTATTTGAATAGTCTTCTTCATTTCTTTTATTTTTTTTGTTAAGACATTTTGTTAGCAAAATGGCCAATACCATCACAATTAAAACAAATCAATGGAAGCTTACCTCTATATCTGTCGTTGGTTCCCTTTTTCGGTCTTCTGAAAAAGTTGGCTACTTCTTCATCGTCTTCCTAGATGTCATTGTTGTTGTTATCTTCTTTTTCTTTTAGCTTTCCCTTTTTCTTTGACTTCTTGGATACTTTGAATGTTGCATCTTTTATACCTAGATTCTCCTGTTCAGTTCTCATTTCATAGGCTGTGAAGATTCCATGTAGTTCATCCATGCTTATTGAGTCTAGATCTGCTCTTTCTTCTAGTGTTGAGATCTTAGAATCAAATCTCATTAGAAGAGATCCTAGTACCTTTTGAACAATTATAGATTCATCAACTTCTTCTCCCAACCCTATGATTGCATTCATTGTTTCATCAACTCGTAAGAAGTAATTCATAATATTATCATCTTCTTTCATCTTTAGTTGTTCAAATTGACCTCTGAAAGTTTGAAGCTTTGTTTCCTTGACTTTTTAATCTCCTTCATAAATATTCTGAAGTTTTTCCCAAATCTCTTTAGTGGAGCTGCAATGCATAAATTTGACATATACTGAATCACAAAGACCATTCAGAAGTGCATTTGTGGCTTTCGAAATATTTGGACTAAGTTTCCTTTCGTTTTCATTTGTTGGTGGAATTGTTTGTTCTTTATATCCATCTACAACTTATTGCCAAACCTCAAATCCCTGTGCATGTACATATGTTTTCATCCTTCTACTCCAAAATGAATATTCTTCCCATCAAACTGTGGTATTCCATTTTTATACATATTGTTTCTCTCCATGGTCTACCTTTCAATGGTTAAACTAATATCTGGAGGAACCTGGCTCTGATAACAATTGGTGGATTACTAAGAGGGGGGGTGAATCAGTAATAAAGATTTTTAATTCTTTTAACCACAGTATGTAAGTGTTATTTATCTTTATGAATAATATAACATTATCATACAATAAGTGCAGAGTAAATAAACCATAAACAATGAAAAATCATACACATGCAGAGTGCACCAGTATTTTTACATGGAAACCCAATGCGGGAGAAAACCATGGAATGATTTTTCTTATATGTCTTTAAGAATTACATTCAATGGAAGCACCAACTTCCTTTGTTCTCCAGCTACAAATGGAAGGAGGCTCCAACCCCCTATATTTTCAAGCTACAACCCAAGGGAAGCTCCAATTCCCCAATTTTTTAGCTACAACCAAAAGGAGGATACAACCCCCTATGTTCTTTGACTACAACCGAAAGGTGGCTACAACCACCTATCCTTGCCCCGTCCTTCCGCCTTGAAATATAAATGAAATTATGAAACCACTACCACATTGTCACTGTGAGATATACCATTGTAAACATGTATCAATATGTGCCAACAACTTGTAACCAACCTGTACCAAAGACATGTGATCAACCTGTACCCGTAACCTTCATGTACCAACAAAAACCCAACAAGTATGTTACCTATCTATGTTGTAGCTAGCATATGTACGTGACATGTATGTAGTGAAACCTATGTATGTATGCCACCTATCTATACTACAACATGCTTAGGTCTTCTGAAAACTAGGGTTTTATCTTTTCTAAAAAACTCTGACCTTTTGTTGCCTCTGTCACATCAACCTGCAACAAGTCACTGTGTCCATACTGTAATTGTGCACTATGCATACATCCTCATACAAATCCCTTAACCAAGTACATCTATGTCTCTCTAGTCATGTGCCATACAAGTATGTATAATCATGAACAAGTATAGTAACCCTCACATGGACTAGACATCAAACCCTTACTGATATACAATATCTCAATACATCAACCACTTCAAAAATACAAGCTCTCAACCATTTACCACAAAAACCCTTAACCATATGCCAAGAAATACAAGATA
>ML801800.1:348460-360550 GCA_009831015.1 Picea engelmannii
TATAGATATGACTTATACAGTAAGTGTCATGCAGCCAATAACCTCTCTAGGGAAAATCCTCAAACCCCCATGACCATATCTCATGTATACAACAATATCCAACCACACATAGAAATAATACATACCTTTTGAACCTATAGATATATCTGTTGTACTTGATCATTGTGGACCTTCATGGGATCTTGCTTTCAGACTCTAGAGACCTAACATCTTCATCTTCCTAAATGTTCATGACTTATCCCAACTGTATGCAACTGTTCCTTCGTCAGCATGCGTATGTATGCACTATGTTATTCTTCATCCTTCATATGTATAGTGTATGTTCCACTGTAGCCTACGTACACCTCAAAAACTACAGTTTTTTAGTATTTTCTATAATTCTGAAAATTTCACCATCAACCCTTTGTGCTACCTCAAACTTGCGCAACTTCAAATGTATCAATGAGTGTTATAGAAAGATTTTCCTCACCCCATACAATCTTGCACAGAAGGCCTTTTTCCATTTCCCTATGTAAACTTGTAATCCCTTTTTGCAAATCCCAGAGCTAAAAATACAATTTTTCCACATATACGCACCTTGCCTACTATACAGCAATCGCATAAGCAGGTTGCACCACTACAGCCCACGTACATCAAGAAATGTGCCCAAAAATTAAAAATGGTGTCAGGTTTCCATGTCACATCACGAGATCAATGATCCTTGGCCTTCCATATACTAGAAACGTCTCGACTCGGCCCTCGGTTCCACTTGAATGCTATAAATGGGCCAATTCTGAGCTATGGAAAAGAGGAGAAAGAATTCAACTTTGAGAGAAAAGTTACTCTGGAGGAATTATTCACTTCACATTGAGTCTGTGTCCCTTTATCCTTTAAGTCTGAACACATTGTTTGCATAGACTCTATACATATCTTGTATATCTATCTATTAGAAGATAATATGTTCCAAGAAGAACTATACTTATGGAAGAACAACAAGATAAGGATTGTTATCATTATACAAGTCAGATAACACACATGAAAGGATGAAATACATCAAACAAATCATGTGTAAGATATTACAAGATAAGCTGAAATCAGAATCAATCCTGAAGAGACTTAGAAAAAGAAAAGACAAAAAGAAGTTAGCAATCAAGAGGAAATTGGAAAAATATTTGTAACACTTTTCAGAAGGCAATAAGGATGCAGACAAAGCGTGGACTCTCCTAGATGGAGGGAGTCAAATATATATTTCCAAAATAAAAACATGCCCTCATACATGAAGCAAGGGTTAGGAGGGAGCTAATCCTATGATCCATTGAAGATGATGAAGTATAGATCCATGGTAGCATCCATGAAAGGCAGTACGTGTTCAGTTCGACCTCGGAAGAAGTCTCCTTCGAAGAGAAGCCTTAAAGTATCATTGGTTGTCCATCCACATCTGTGATCCTATAATGAAAGGAAGAAGTGAAATCTTTAGGGCATGGAATCTATAAGAAACTCCATGGACCCAAGAGCTAAAGAAAAATATCAGGAAGAACATGAAGATTCCAAGAAAGAAAGAGAAGCCAGAACAACCAAACACTGTATTAAGAATCACAAGATCACCAACCTGATATGAACTCAATAAAAGCAATCAAGCATAGGAACTGAAAGTTGTGATGAATAACAGTGTATATATGCAAGCATTGCAAGATCCAAAACTAGAGTTTCTCCCAGATGGAGAAAGAATACTATGATGATAAATCAGACATACCTCTACATGAGTCTTTATATCATCTGCAATATCCATGGGTTGGATTTCTACATCAGATGAATGCAAAGAATGTTCTCCAGATCAATTGAACAAAGAGAGTATGAAGAGAAACCTCAAGACTTTGAAGCATACCAGAAAGAGACCCTTGTATGCATATAGAAGAAGATAACTTGGTGGAGAACCTCCAGTGCACAGCAGAAGCATGGTGAAGATTTCCTATAACAGAGATATTGTATCAAGATGATTACTCATAAGATCAGATCTCATGATGACAGAAGAAGTGCCACATGGATATGTTCCAGTTTTCCAACAATGATATATTTTATTGATCAGAGCCACATGAAGCCTTCAAAGAAAACCGGTGTTCCAGAACGAAGTACATTTGAAATCAAGCATTACATTATTCATGATGAAGTCTAGAAAGGAGAAAGTGTTTCTCCAATACATATCTCCACAGATGAGCAGATAAGCAGACATTTTTGGTAAAGCTTCTGTCCAAGATGAAAGACTTTGTCTACTCAATCTGGAGCTCGTGGAGACAACTTCCTTATTGAAAAAGGAAGAGATGACTCCCAGGTTGGGAGGGAGCACTGATGTATTATTGATTGATGGACAGTCATTTTTCAGTTCGGAAAATGGTCCAGGATGAGCAGATTCTTTCCAGTTCAGAAAGTGGATTGAGATTTCTGATGGACAGACATTTTCCAGTTCGGAAAATGGTCCAGATTGTTGATGTACCATAGACAAAGACTTTCCATTATGGTTAACATGGGAAGTGGTCTAGGGAAGACTCTCTTCTTGAGGGTTACTCAAGAAGATTAGCTCACCTCGCCAGACAGTGATTTCCCATTATGGTTAATATGGGGAATGGTTTGTTTTGGAGGTTGGTGTAGGATAGTCATTTCCTTTGGAAATGGTCTGGACAGTCATTCCTTAGGGAGGATTCATTCTCTCCAAGTTGCACTTTGTTTGGTGCCAGAGGAATGGCCCAGGGTGGGGAATGGTCCAGGTTCAACAATCAGGGATAGACATTCCTTAGGGTAGACTCATCCTCTCCAAGTTACACTTTGTTTAGTGTCGGAGGAATGGCCCAGGGTGGGGAATGGTCCAGGCTCAGAAAATTAGGACAGTTATTCTTCCTTGCTTGAGAAGAATAGTCCAAATATCTCATCATTAATGTTTGAATTTCTGAGGGCAGATGCTTTTTCAGATCTCACAGATGTGAGTAGAAGAATGGCCCAGATAATTCAGTTTATATCATAACATTGTTTCTGTGCATGTTGATATCAGATGATTGTTATGAAGACTGTATGACTCTAGACAGTAGATGTATACTATTGTAGTGGATGTGTTCCACTGTTTGATCAAGTACATGTGTGCTACTTGGTGTGGTAGTGTACCACTGTATTGTAGTTGTGTACTACTATGGATGGACATTGTTGTGTTCTATTGAATGATATTGTTCTGATTTCCTTGAAGACTATCAGTAGTGTTGAAAATGATTATCAGCTAGATGGATGATCAATGAACAGAGATTTCCCAGACAGAAAATGGTTCAGGACATTTATTCTTCTAGATTAGAAGAATGGCTCATGTGTCACTCCTTGGAGTGAGCATCATGTCTGATTACTCAGATAGAGTATGGTTCCAAGAGATGATGCAGTTGATGACATTGGTGGTGATGATGGTGCTCATGATCTAGTCATGAGATAGTCTATACAACTATGTTGATGCTACCGGGTGAATGGTATGTTTGTGCTCAAGACCATTGCCTGTAATACCTCCCTAGCTAGGAGGGAGTGTTGATATTATGGTAGTTGTGGGAGGTATTTACCTCCACATGTAAACCTGACAAGAATAGAATATTTTTTTTGAAGCAAGAAGAAACCCTAATGAGTTGGATAATAACCCTAGAAGACATGTCGGCTCAAGAAGATAACTTGTATTAGGTTATTAGCCTCCAAGAGAAGAATTCATCCAGAATAAATAATATATACTGAACAAACAGATACCCAGAATGAGAAGTCGGCCCAGGCATTTAGCCAGAATTACTATAAATACAGGAGGCCAGTCTTCATTCTGGCGGGCAATCTCAGAATTGCAGAGCAGCACTTGTACACACTACAGTGCCCCATTTTGTGCACAAGTTTGGAGGAGAGTTTCCATTGTAGCTGTTGCAGCTAGAAAATCATGTTTGGCTTGGACTATCTCTTGGTTAGGATTTGGACTATCTGATCAGCTCTTATTGGTGCACTATCCTTGGGGAAAGGTGTGCTACCCTTTATTTGTCTATCTAGCCTAGGGTTTTCTTCCGGAGTGATTCTCTGTCAAGGTTAAGGTGCTCAGAGGGTTGCTTCGACCTATGGTTGGGTGACAATAGTGATATTGTCAATGGTAAAATGAGCACATTCATTCATATTCTAACAGTTCTACCGTTTTGGCTTCAATTTGGGTTTTGAGATGAATAATAGTTTCAAAAAAAGTTCTAATCTCATCATCTACCTTCATATCTTCTTTTTTATTATTTAGTCTTGTGGTATCTCCTTCCTTTTCTTCTAATTGAGTCTTACTACTTTCTTCTAGTTCTCTCAGCATTTCTTTTAACTTCAAGATGTGCCTTTGACTCTTCTTGAGAAACTTTTTAGTGTTATTTTAAAGATAGCTATAGTCTATATAATAGTGGTCATTGCTATATTCATATAGACCTCTTTCAACTTTCTCTTTAAGCTCCAATATTTTTTCCTCTACTTCTTCCATGGGACAACAATCAATTTATTTTATCCAAACTACTTCTAGATTTTCTTCTTCACTTGTAGAGAAAAATTCAACATCATCACATTTTGAATTATTTCAATCAAGGGTTTGTGTAGATTCTTTACCTTCATTTGAAATGTACTCAGGATATACCCTTTTGTCAACGTCATCACATGATTATTTTCCTTCATTTGAAATGTGTTCAGGATCTTCCCGTTTGTCAACATCATCACATGAATCTTTGCCTTCATTTGAAATGTCTTCAAGATCTTCCGTTTTGCCAACATCATCACTTTTAGAAATAATGCAACCAAGAGTTTTTGGAGATTCTTTACCTTCATGTGTCTTGATGGAGTTGTCTTCAATGTTTTTCTTCTCCTTCTTGCTTTGATATGTCTCCTCTAGCTTTATCCATAGATCCTTAGCGAAATTGCATTGTTCCATGCTTTCCTTGATAGGGCTTGAGAGTCCACTAAGAATGGTCTTGAGAGCCAATGCATCATTATTTTTTCCTTCTCTTTGAGCTGCAAACTTTGAATTGTTCTTCAAGGGAATTGATCCACCAATGGTTGCCTTCCAAATATTTGCCCCCATTGTCTTCAAATGTATTCTCATATCTATTCTCCAAGTAGAATAGTTTTCCTCATCAAGGATTGGTATTTCATCATCCATTTGTGTGTCTATGGATCTCCTTCAAGCTTGTTAAGGCTTGTAGTAAAGGCTTGTTCTAATACCAATTGTTGGACACACATACCACACTTAGACGGGGGGGTGAATGAGTGTGGGGCTCTTTTTCCCAAAACTTCCCTCTTACACAAAACTCACTAGCTAGCATTCAACATTTTACTCATTACTCATTGTTGTCATTTATAACCAGTTAGATGTGAACACATATCAGCAACATAATCAGTAATATATCATCAACAAGTCATCACCACAATGAACACAAAGTCCACAAGATGTATATACAATTTTCTTTTTATTACGGACTACAATCCTTGGGGTTTTTCAGCAACAAGTGAATAGAGTACAACTCTACAAGAGCACTAGCTCTATCATGCAAGACTCAGCTTACACACACAGCACCAACTGTGATGAGGCAACAATCCTCAACAGATATCAATCTGCAATAGGTATGTAACCTGTCAGTAGTGTAGCCCACATGTGTACGTTCCCTGGCTCACTACAGCCCGCATATGTATGTGGCTAGGGTATACAACAGCCTGCATATAACATCTAAGCTCTTTAGGGTTTATCCTTCAAGATCAACTCAGATCCTCTGCACCCAATTTATCATTCTCTTATGTCTTTCACTATCCAAACTGAACACCATCCAGTCACAACTCATTCAAGCTCTCTAATAGTCTACTCATGCTCCACAACCAATCAATATGAATGATATCTCAATCATGTATAAACAACTAGTTATATCATAGCAATCATGTCACCACTGAATCACAAGAGTATTGCTCATTCCATTAACCAACATAGACTACATCACAACAGCCATACCAAGAATTCCCTAATCATTCACAACACAACAAGCTATACTATCCATCAAGACAATAATGTAACCATACCAGTGTCTCAGTGACAGATCTAAGCCCATAGAATGCAAATATGGAACCTGCTTCAGTCTTCAACAGCTTGTCATCATCTCAACCACAAATCTCCATGATTTTATCCACTGTACTCTCCTTGTACACAAACATCCCATGTACTATACACACCTTGTACATAGACATCTCGTGTATACACACCCTATACACAGACAGTCCATGTACACAACAGAAAATAGGGTTTTTCAGTAATTCCAAGAATTTCGTCGTCATGATATTAGACTTGCCGAAACTTCAATGCGTCCATGAGATCCTCCCGATCTCCTCTCTCTCAAAATATATCTTCAACACATGCTCAAGAGATCCACACCATAGATACTCTACAAGAATCTCTCACAAGAAGCTATCCATCAATACTCCAAAAGATATTCTCACAAGAAGCTCTCCATTGATCTACAAAAATGATATTTTGCAAGAGACCATTGTTATCTTATTTATACTTTCATCCTCTGGGTCACTTAACCTATTTTCCTTATTTTAGGGTTAACCACTTTCCATAAATAGAAAGTTCTCCAATACTTTATCATTTAAATATTCCTTCTTGATTTTTTCACCTTACTTTATCATTTCTTGATTTTTTCACTTCTCTTTATTATTTAAATAATCCACCTTGACTTTGTCACTTTAATTTATCATTTAAATAGTGATTTCTTCTTTTCAAGCACTTTGACTTCTTTGACCTTTTGGGGCCTCAAGCCAACATGTGAGGGTCCTCCAACTTTGTAAGGCCATAACTCTCAAACAGTGAGGAGTAATGTGACATGCCACATACCACCGGAAATGGTATGAAAAGAACTATCCATATAGGATAGTTTCACAAACAACTTCATTAATCTTCATCTCATTATTCCATATACAAGCATGGGTCCTCCAACCATTCTTCTAGGATAACTCAATCCGCAAAGCATCTTCTCGTGAGGGCTTTCACCATAAGGGGACCACTTTGGAGTTCATCCATTTTTGCCCCTTATCAATAATGATAAGACAATAATGAGGTATCTATACATTTTCCAACAATGCATCATATACCAATGAAACCACATCGATCCATCTTCATCATGTATCAATGACAACTCATTGATCCATCTTCATCTATGCATTCTCATCAAGGACAATACATATTACATTACACCAATCATCAATAAATCAATCTTTTGAGATCAATTAATCACTTGACATCAATCAATCAAATCATTGGCATCAATGACAACATGATCCAACAACCTCCTTATACACCACATAAATGTTCAAGTACAAGATGATTCCAAATGAAAATGTCTCCTTGGTATATATAGGAGACTAGGAGGTACAATTAAAACTAATTGACTCAAGCGGACATAAATAAAATAACATTACTAATGTAATAAGCCCCAATTAAGGGGTAATGAGCCACTATTTAGGGCTTAACAAATTCTTGCATCTTTGCTCTCTATAATCTGATATGAAGGATGATTCTTCTATATTTGTTTTCTAGTTGTCTTTGAAGGTGCTCATTGTACTTTCTCTTCTAATTATGTCTGACCTTATTCATCCTCCCCTTCTATTGTTTCTTCATCCTTTGCTTCTTCTTCGTAAACATGTTCCACTGACTCATTTTCTTCTTCCTTCAATTTTTGTCCCCCTGTCTCATCAACCGTTACATTGATGCTTTCCAAAACTTTGTTGAGACTTATATTGTAACACATGTATGATTTCCTTGTACTTGAGTAACCAACAAGCATGCCTTTGTCCACACGAGAATCAAACTTTCCCATTCTACCATCTTCTCTTTTGATGTAGCATTTGCTTCCAAAAACTTTGAAGTGTTTGACATTTGCTAGTCTTCCTTTCCATAGCTTGTTGGGAGTGTTATCATTGTTGTTTCTGAGCATTACTATGTTTTGAATGTGAATTTTTATATGCACTACATGTGTCGAAAAAATATATGTCAACACAGAATCCATTAACATTGTTCGATCCATTTCCTATATTGTCTTGTTCTTTCTTTCAAAACCTCCATTTTGTTGAGGTGTCCTAGCAACGGAGAATTTATTTTTTATTCCATGCTTGCTGCAGAAATCCATAAATTCCTTTGAAGTAAACTCTCCTCCATTCTTCGATATCAAACATTTGATTTTTTAATCCATTTCATTTTCAACCATTTCCTTGTATACCCTGAAGGTTTTAAATTCTTTTGATTTCTTCTTGAGAAAACAAGTTGCAGGCATTCTTGTATAATCATCCACCAATAACATAAAGTATTTCTCACCTTTTAAACCCTTTTTTCTAGTTGGACCAAAAGGATCAGTATGCACAATTTCCAGTGGTCTTGTTGTCAAGAATTCCTTTAATTTGAATCTAGTCTTTGTTTTCTTTCCTTGTTGACAATGCTTGCACAATGTGATAGTTAGCTTCGTGATATGGGGAATTTCTCTGACTCCTTCCTTTTTTATAAATTTGACGAGGTTATCGAATTTTATCTGAACCATCCTTCTATCCCATATCCAAAATTCATCTTCCTTTCCTAGACAACACTTTTCATTTCCAATTTTACTTAATACATATATGTTGCTTAAAGTTTTTGCAGTTGTTGCAATCAATTTGCTTGATCCTTCTTTTCTTATCTCGCACTTCTGTGAATCAAAAAAAAAATTGTGACCTTGTCCACACATTTTACTTACACTTAGAAGATTATATTTCATATCTTCCACAAGCAGAACATTTTATGCCTTGTTATTCTTATTTCCAATTCTGACTCTTCCCTTTCAATGATTTTAGCTGAGTCATCATTTCCAAAGGAGACTGATCTATCTCTTTCCTTTCTCAACATAAGAAACTTGTCTTCATCACCTGTCATGTTCTTTGAGCAGCCACTGTCAACATAACAACCATGTTTCTTGTGTTTAACTTTTAGAGTGAGTGTGTATTCTTCATTGTTAAATTGATTATGCTTTCTTATCCATATTCTCTGCTAAGGTTCTTGTCTATGACTATTGTTATTATTTTGTGATTCTCTAGGAGGGACCGTCATTCTACAATATTTGGCCATGTGTCCAAAGTTGTTGCACTTATAGCATTCCACTTTAGTTATCAATGATTCAAACTTTTTGTAGCTTCTTCTCATTGTTTCACTAGACCTTCTTGGATAACCATTTTTTGCATGACTTTCAAAGTTGTTTTTGTTCCTTCTATTAGCTCTGCAATTTATAGCTTTATGTCCAAAATTATTACATGCATAACATAAACCAAAAAATATAGTTTGATACTTAGGAGTTGAGGAAATTATGAAAGGATTTACTCTTTTTAATCCTTCTTCTTCCTGAGGCCTGCTTGTTTCTGACTATCATTGATTCTGAAAACTAAATCTTCTAGGTAGAGGAGTGACCATGTGATCTTCGTTGGAAAACTTATTTTCTCCTCTAATTGTCTCTACATATCTTCTTGGTTGTGTTTCTTGATCTGTATTTTTGGAGCTTCAACCTCTTTCTTCCCAATTGTATCCTAGCCTGGACTTGTCATGATGTGGCCTTTGACTATTGATAATATTATCAAAAACCTTTGAGTTGTTCTACATTTTTTTTTGTTGAAGGTCATTTCTCAATGTAACAATCTCTGCTTCTAAATTTCCAATGATTATGTCATTTTCTTCCAACTGTTATTTAAGTGCTTCTTCGATTTGTTTTTCTTCTTCAACTTGAATTTTTATATTTGAGATCATCTGCTGCAATTATTCAGAGTTGGAATTTTGTGTTTCCTCTTTTCTTTTTAGTTCTACCTGTAGTGATTTGTTTTTCTTCTTTTCCCTTTTTATAATATCTATGGAACTCAAGAATTCTTCTCTATAGTCAACTTTTGCCTCTTCATATTCTTATTTTGTCTCTTCCTTATCGGATTTTTATATTGCCATGAATAGAGCTCTTTATGTCTCACTTTCACTAACTTCATCTCCGTCTGATGAGGAGTCGTCTTCTTTGGTGCATAAAATTTTCTTGAAGACTTTATTTTTTGTTCTTTTGCCTTTATATGTTTGTTTTCTATTTGAATAGTCTTCTTCATTTATTTTCTTTTTTTTGTTAAGACATTTTGCTAGCAAAATGGCCAATACCATCACAATTAAAACAAATCAATGGAATCTTACCTCTATATCTGTCGTTGGTTCCCTTTTTCAGTCTTCTGACAAAGTTGGCTACTTCTTCATCATCTTCCTAGATGTCATTGTTGTTGTTATCTTCTTTTTCTTTTAGCTTTCCCTTTTTCTTTGACTTCTTGGATATTTTGAATGTTGCTTCTTTTATACCTAGATTCTCCTGTTCAGTTCTCATTTCATAGGCTGTGAAGATTTCATGTAGTTCATCCATGCTTATTGAGTCTAGATCTGCTCTTTCTTCTAGTGTTGAGATCTTAGGATCAAATCTCATTAGAAGAGATATTAGTACCTTTTGAACAATTATAGATTCATCAACTTCTTCTGCGAACCCTATGATTGCATTCATTGTTTCATCAACTCGTAAGAATTAAGTCGTAATATTCTCATCTTCTTTCATCTTTAGTTATTCAAATTGACCTCTGAAAGTTTGAATCTTTGTTTCCTTGACTTTTTCATCTCCTTCATAAATATTCTGAATTTTTTCCCAAATCTCTTTAGTGGAGCTGCAATGCATAAATTTGACATATATTGAATCACAAAGACCATTCAGAAGTGCATTTGTGGCTTTCAAAATATTTGGACTAAGTTTCCTTTTGTTTTCATTTGTTGGTGGAACTGTTTGTTCTTTATATCCATCTACAACTTATTGCCAAACCTCAAATCCCTGTGCCTGTACATATGTTTTCATCTTTCTGCTCCAAAATGAATATTCTTCCCATCAAACTGTGGTATTCCATTTTTATACATATCGTTTCTCTCCATGGTCTACCTTTCAGTGGTTAAACTAATATCTGGAGGAACCTGGCTCTGATAACAATTGGTGGATTACTAAGAGGGGGGGTGAATCAGTAATAGAGATTTTTAATTCTTTTAACCACAGTATGTAAGTGTTATTTATCTTTATGAATAATATAACATTATCATCCAATAAGTGCAGAGTAAATAAACCATAAACAATGAAAATCATACACATGCAGAGTGCACCAGTATTTTTACATGGAAACCCAATGCGGGAGAAAACCATGGAATGTTTTTTCTTATATGTCTTTAAGAATTACATTCAATGGAAGCACCAACTTCCTTTGTTCTCCAGCTACA
The DNA here is from genome assembly GCA_009831015.1 of Picea engelmannii. Classification (NCBI taxonomy): domain Eukaryota; kingdom Viridiplantae; phylum Streptophyta; class Pinopsida; order Pinales; family Pinaceae; genus Picea; species Picea engelmannii. The sequence continues at coordinate 359,790 of ML801800.1, forward strand.
AATGGAAGGAGGCTCCAACCCCCTATATTTTCAAGCTACAACCCAAGGGAAGCTCCAACTCCCCAATTTTCTGGCTATAACCAGAAGGAGGATACAACCCCCTATGTTCTTTGACTACAACCGAAAGGTGGCTACAACCACCTATCCTTGCCCCGTCCTTCCGCCTTGAAATATAAATGAAATTATGAAACCACTGCCACATTGTCACTGTGAGATATACCATTGTAAACATGTATCAATATGTGCCAACAAATTGTAACCAACCTGTACCAAAGACATGTGATCAACCTGTACCCGTAACCTTCATGTACCAACAAAAACCCAACAAGTATGTTACCTATCTATGTTGTAGCTAGCATATGTATGTGACATGTATGTAGTGCAACCTATGTATGTACGCCACCTATCTATACTACAACATGCTTAAGTCTTCTGAAAACTAGGGTTTTCTCTTTTCTTAAAAACTCTGACCTTTTGTTGCCTCTGTCACATCAACCTGCAACAAGTCACTGTGTCCATACTGTAATTGTGCACTATGCATACATCCTCATACATATCCCTTAACCAAGTACATCTATGTCTCTCTAGTCATGTGCCATACAAGTATGTATAATCATTAACAAGTATAGTAACCCTCACATGGACTAGACATCAAACCCTTACTGATATACAATATCTCAATACATCAACCACTTCAAAAATACAAGCTCTCAACCATTTACCACAAAAACCCTTAACCATATGCCAAGAAATACAAGATA
>ML801800.1:360650-378154 GCA_009831015.1 Picea engelmannii
GTATGTCCACCATCCATTTCTCTTAGTTCATTCAATATCTAGATCTAGGGAAAGAGTAGTATTCTGTCACGGTTTGTTCCAGATCCAGGTGGATCTGGGGAGATTGGTCTGTGTCCGCACTCACGAATTTATCCATAAACAGAGTGTTATAGAAAGATTTTCCTCACCCCATGCAATCTTGCACAGAAGGCCTTTTTCCATTTCCCTATGTAGACTTGTAATCCCTTTTTGCAAATCCTAGAGCTAAAAATACAATTTTTCCACATATACCCACCTTGCCTACTATACAGCATGCGCATACGCAGGTTGCACCACTACAGCCCACGTACATCAGGAAATGTGCCCAAAAATTAAAAATGGTGTCAGGTTTCCATGTCACGTCACGAGATCAATGATCCTTGGCCTTCCATATACTGGAAACATTTCGACTCAGCCCTCGGTTCCACTTGAATGCTATAAATGGGCCAATTCTGAGCTATGGAAAAGAGGAGAAAGAATTCAACTTTGAGAGCAAAGTTACTCTGGAGGAATTATTCACTTCACATTGAGTCTGTGTCCCTTTATCCTTTAAGTCTGAACACATTGTTCAGCCCCCAAGATCTTCCCTTACTGATTGAGAACTTCATTGTCTCTCTTAAATGAGCTTGCCTTTGGTGGAGGATTAAAGTGGTGGAGGCCTAGTTGGAAGGAACTTAGTTTCTCGGTTCCAAACCATGCCGACACAGAAGTCTATAACTTATTCACTTTTGTTGATTATATCTTAATAGAAATATTATTTTCTCGTCCAATTGATATCTTGAAAATATTTGAATTATTATTCCATGGGCGTCTTTGTGATGAATGTTGAAGGATTTATTCTATTGAATGTGCTAACATCATATATTATCACCATATGCTTGCATTGCTTGGTTGTTGAGGACTAGTTGCAGGTATATTTCTTTGGGTCAAGTGCTCAACGGTGGACTTCATCGAACGTCTGGACAAGGTAGGCCTTTTATCTTGTCTTTCTATCATATTTGTTTATATAGCATACTTGAGAGTAGAGTTGATTTATGTAGTCATTTCCGTCTGTTGTGGTTTACCCCTATCCATAGAGAGATTTTCCTCGTAACAGAATTGGCGACCATACTAGGCATTGAATCTTCTTTTTGGAGGTTTGAAGTGTTTTTCTCCTTAGATTGCTCTTGTTCATATTGAGTTTCTTGTCGTATGATTGCTTGACAGCTTCTGTTCACTCTGGGTCTAAGTATTTCATCCTTCTCCTTAGCCTAGTTGTGTTTTGCAACATATACGCAGGTATTTTCTTGACAAACATGTACATACGCGTGTTGTCCTTCTGCAAGCTGTGTACATATTCGTTTTTCCCTTGAACAGTCATGTACATCAACCTTTGTTCTTTATTGTTGGGTTTGGTGGTTGTTGGATAGGTTTTGATGATTGTTGAGTCTTCTTGCGTCTCTATAGTGACTGCTAAGTGTCTGTGGAATGACAGAAAACCTGTCTTTGGTTGAACTTTTGGGCGGTGCCTTTCTCATCATATTTTTATTTTGATTGTCCTTGCACCTTGGCCTGGGTGTTTTTCTCCTTTATATCCTACTTGAGTTGTCTCTGTCTATACACAGTAGAGTCTTTATATATCAAGTTGTTGTTCAGACCTAGCATTTTCATTTTTCTTATATTGAAAATACAAAAATATTATTCATTTTACATTGATTGGAATTTTGATCTCTTGAGTCTTTGTCATTTATCTTAGTGCATGTAAAGAAAGATTGCTTTTTTATTTTGAATTGCATAATTGAATTGAAAATTGCATTTTTAGGAAGCAAATCATTTATTGGAAATTGAAGTTACGACTTTGCATTGTATTCATATTCATTTATTTTACTTGTTGAGTCATAACATCACTAGTTTCACGACCGCACCTTTTGAGTAAAAAAGACCATTAAAATTGATTAGTAACGATTTTATTTTCTAGGGTGCACAAAATCGCTTAGGATTTAGTGCCTTGGAATAGGATTTTGTGAGTAAACTTCTCCAAGGCTATTAAATCAACATATGTGTCTGACTAAGGGAGTGGAGAAATCCATTGTATAATCAATAATATCAGGAGGCTCCGCTTACACCGGATTTAAGCACGAGATCGTGTGAGGTCAGTTGAAGGGATATCCCCCCAATACCTTCTTAGCGGCAGATATATTTTTGGGGATCTATTCGTATATGGGGATCTTGCTAGTGCCCTTACCTCCATGAGAGGCGGTGCTTTCAAGGTTTCGAGCTTTGCTAACCTACCCATACGGTGGACCTGACTTACTACTATTCGCCTTTGCATCGGTTATATCGTGGTTTCTTAGTTGCTTGAATTAGGTGCCACATAGGTTACTTACAAGGGTTATTCAGCAGGTACCCTGGGTCAGATAAAGGTCGAACAACACACGGCCTTTATGGAGGATTACCTCTCAGGGGGGATCTGACCAACTGGTTGTTAATCCCATGAGGGCCCTTATAACTAATTATGATACCTTTGATATTTAGCAGGGAGTCTCAGGCCCCTCTTGGGTGAGGCATACCTACTTTAGGGAGGGAGGCCCCTTTCAGCCACTTTAACCTGTTTTTGTGCGTATTGGTCGTTTGATTATTTTTGGTGTGCTCCTTGATTACTAGTTGGCCTTAGGATTTGTTTTTATATCTTGAATCTTAATTGATCATGGAGTCAGACCAGCTTCCTCATCGGTCTTTCCGCTTGTTACAGTTACCACTAAATTTTGAGTCTTTGCCTTCTAAAAGGCGTAGAGTTATTAAACGTGGTACACACACCTCCACTTATCAGACTTGTGATTCTACAAGGATGACTATTGAAATGAGTCATCAAGATACTGGGAGTCCTTCAACTCCCATACCTACTATAGCTAATGGAACCCCTTCGACTCCTACAACCACAATGGTTGTAGTGTCAAAGGCACCTATCATCATTGTTTCCTGTCCTATAGTGAATACTCAACTTGTTGCCACGAACCCTTTTGGGTCTCTTGGTCACTCACTGGGCTATAATGTTCAGTCCATCCTGATGGCCTCTGGTACTTTTTCCTATGGTATGCCAAATTTTACTTCATAGTTTTCAAAATCCATCCCAACTGTTAGCCCTAATGCTAGCATTGGACTTGGGGGCATAGCTCCTCCTTATACTCCATTCTCGTTTGGTGGCTCTCAGATCCCTCAAACGACTCCTTTGTGGGAGGCATTCCTTCTTTTAACCTTGGGTCTAGTCATGTTTCTTCTAGGTGGAGTAACCAACCTGGTGGACAAGCTTCTGTTGAAGTTTCGTCCTTTACCCTCACCTCCTTAGTGTCGATTCCGACCAACACGTTTATCATGATGAATCCACCTTTATCCTCTGGATTCATAACCAAAGGAGGTCAGTTTCACACCTTGGGAAACCCCCAACCCAGTGCCACTCTAGTTGGGGGCAGTTTTTATAACCCTCATCAAAATATTCCTACTAGAATGATCCCCAACCAACCTCTTATGAATCATCCTGGAGGAGGGTCTTACAATATTGGGCATGGCCATGGTTCTTACCAGAACCCTGGATGGGTTGTGATTCCCCAAGCACAATCTTTCCAAGGAGCTTGGGGCCAGATGTCGCAACCCCGTCTCCCTTTTCTGGCCACGCTCAACTTGCCAGACTTGTCTAAGTTGATGAACGACCCTATGTGTCATGATCCTACATGGCCCCCCGTTCCCACCAAGCTTCCTTCAGATATTCTGAAATTCGAAGGCAAGAATGGTGAGGACCCTGGTGATCACGTCACCACATTTCACTTATGGTGCTCTTAGAATTCCCTTAATAATGATTCCATTCGGTTAAGATTATTTCAAATCACCCTCATGGGGGTTTTCACGAAATGGTATATCGAGCTACCTAGGGGGGCATACGGGACCTTTAGTCAGATGGTGCTAGTCTTCCTTAACCACTTCCAATTATCGGTTCATTACGATGTTGGCCTAGAACTTATGTCGACCTTATTCCAGAACAAAGCCACTCATATCTCGGATCACATCCATGAGTGGCGTAGATGAAAGAGGTTGATCAAGACCTGCATACCCTTGGACTTCCTATTAGAATGGTTCCTGAAGTCCTTACAGCTTCCTATTTCGAAAGATGTTGCTACATCCGGGGTTACATCTGAGGAAGAAGCAATTTTCAAAGCCCAGTAGTTAGATCTTACATACGCTCAATCTGGGATGTTATACGAGATTCGTCCAAATGCACTGAGGTCAAACTATGACCATAGAAAAAAGCCCAGACTACGTGCCGATGGAATTTTAGGCTCCGCAAATATGAAATCCACAGACTCGGTGACAAGCCATTTGAAAGAGTTGTCTCTAAACCAGTCTGCAGGAGGGCTAGCTTCGTTTGTGTCTTCCAATCCCACTCAGTCGGCGGATGTACATTCCGTGCAATTTTCAACCGGCCCAAATGGTAACCAGCAACTAGGCGGGAATAAGAGGAAAGGACGTAATAATAGTTGTAAGGGTGGGAAGAATAATAATGAACCCAAGGACAATGGTAATAATGAGAGGATGAATAATAATGTTGGTGAGGGAAAGAAAGAAAGGCGTAAAGTGAAATTTCCTTGTAAGCTTTGTACAGACGATCATCTTACTCATGTATGCCCCAAACTTGTGGAATTTGCGAGGATCTTATCTCTATCGCTTGTCGTGTTGACCAATCATTTTCCACATAACCAACACATGGCCTCAAGCTCCTCAAATGTGAAAAATGTGGTCGGTGGAAGTCAAAACCCACAGGCGCAAGACGGTGACCATTTGTGCATCAATATGGTCAATTCTCAAGTTAATGTAGCCACCCGATCTCGCAATTACAGTTCTCCACAAACTGTACCTGGTCTAGAATATCCTCCTCCTCTAGAGACGCCCTTACAGATCGAAAAACCAGAGCCAATGCCTCGTATTCTGAAAGGAGTACTCAAACACTCTACCCATAATCCAAATGCTAGAGCCACCCATAATTACTCTATTATTGAGGACCTGGGTCAAACCCCTTGTGTGAGGTCGGCTATGGAGGTGCTCTAGATGTGTCCCTCATAGAGGAATTCCTTGTTATCTGTGTTAGGAGCTCTAGACCCCAGTGGCTCGAAAGTTATCAAATTTGACGTCACATATGTGAAGCCTCTCTTGCCTTACCATGTGGCATTCCAAATCCACGTGGGTTACTCGAAGTATACCATCAAGCATGTGGTTGTTGATGAAGGCATTGCAACATGTGTGATGTCCCTGATCTGTTGGAAAGCTCTTAGCTCTCTGACTCTCTCTCAATCTCCGACCATGTTGACTACTTTTGACGGTCGTTCTTTCTTCCCTCACAGTATTCTTCCTTCCTTTCTGGTCCAGTAAGGTGGGAAGACGGTAGAGGTGGATGTCGAGGTGGTTGATGTGCCCCTCGATTATAACTTGTTACTAGGACACAATTGGAATTATGCTATGATTGTCATCGTATCGTCCATCTTCCGCACTCTTTGTTTCCCTCACAATGGGAAGATCGTGATGGTCGACAAGTTATCCTTTGCGTACGCTAGCCCCAGTGCATTTGTTGGACCGTCGATCCCTGTGGTCAATAATTCTCATTCGGCAACTGATAATATCAGTGTTGTAATATATTCATCCTTAATGAGTAACTTCGACTTCATGGCACCGATTCACCATGTTTATGCCATGTCCAGTAGGTTCATTTTGTAAGAGAGGTTCATTCCTTTCTGCACTTCCTATTTTAATGATCCTTGGACCCTACCTTCCTCAACTACATCTTGTGAAGGTCATTCGCATGCTGGAATGGCCATGCCACTATCGGCAGTGGAGATAGCATATCAATTTTTTATTGACTCTTCCGCTGATCCCGATCTTATTACCTCACAGACGGATGAGGAGGATCATGTTCTTAAGCCCATGTGGGCCACTTCATCGTCTTGTTCACGTGACTTCCTCAATGAGACTTTTCCCTTGAATGAAGTTATCATCAAGGCAATGAATGGTTTTGACAAACCTTAGGATGATATGCATCCTCACTCTTATTTTCTCCCATAGCTTGCTAGAATCAAACAAGATGACTTTCGATCTACTCTGAGCAAGATAGTCGATCATGTCATAGTTCCACTTGATACACACAACATTTACGCTGAAGGAAATATGGCGAGCATATCTCCTACCATCACGATCGATATCTCTCATACCCCTAGAAAGATTGAAAATGTACACATCGGTGTGGATTGTTTGCCAAAAGAAATCCAGATCTACACCGAGTTGTTCAAGGAATTTTGAGATGTATTTTCTTGTTCGTATGAAGAGATTCCAGGAATCAACCCTTGAATTCTCGATAACGAGATTAAAAATTACCTGGATGCTAAGCTTGTTCGACAACGTCTTAGAGATGTGAATCCCTAGAATGCCCCTGCTATTAAGGCAGAGGTAGAGAAACTGCTTAATGATGGATTTATCTACCCGGTTCCCTTGACTGAATGGGTATCAAATCTCGTTCCTGTGAATAAGAAGCAAGGAACCATTCTTGTATACATGGAATTTCATGACTTGAACAAATCCTGTCCTAAATACAACTTCCCGACACCTTTCATCGATCAGATTCTCGACGAGTGTGCGGGAACCAAAGTTTTTTCTTTCATGGACGGGTTTTCAGGGTATAACCAAATTCAAATTAAACCTGAGGATCAACATAAGATGGCATTTATTTTTCCTTGGGGTATTTTCGCATACCAAAAGATGCCTTGCGGCCTTACAAATGTCTGAGCAACCTTCCAATGTGCTATGACCTTCGCATTCCATGATCTTAAGCATATAGTCGAAGCTTATCTTGACGATCTTATTTCTCACTCCCGTAAGAGAGTGGATCACCCTAAGCACCTTCGGCTAGTTTTCGAAAGATGTCGTCATTATAGAATCCAGTTGAACTCTCTTAAATGCATCTTTTGCATTAGGTCTGGACATCTTCTAGGATTTTTAGTCTCTAAGACCGGGATCATGGTAGATTCGTTAAAGGTTGAGGCAATACTTCGATTGCCTCCCCCGCACACTATTTGACAACTTCAAGGTTTACAGGTGAAAGATAACTTTTTACGTCGATTTATAGTAAAATATGCCAATATTACTAAGGGTTTCATGCGTCTTTTGAAGAAGGACACCCATTTTAACTAGGATGAGCGGGCCCAGTAATCCTTCGATGCTTTGAAGAAAGACTTGGTATCGACGCCTCTACTGAAGTCTCTGAACTATAGTAGGGATTACTTTATTTATGTCGTCGCGTTCGAAGAGACGATTGGTATGGTTTTGGTTCAGGAGGATGATGAGGTCCACGAGCACGTCCTCTACTATCTTAATTGAAACTTAGTCGGTCCTGAGCTCAAATATCCTCACGTTGAAAAGATATCTTTGGTTGTTGTTCACACAGTTCAAGGATTACACCATTACATATTGCTTTGAAAAACTATTGTGGTTGTCGATGTAAATCCATTTCAATACTTCCTTACCAGGCATATCATAGGGGGAAAATACAATAAATGGATTATCATTTTACAATAATTTGATGTCGATTTCGCTTCTGCGAAATCTAAGAAATCACTAGTCTTTACAGAGTTAATATCTGACTTCCCATGATTGGATGAGGATGTTATTCATGTCAATTATTTTGTGGATGAACACATTTTTCTTGTCTCATCGTCTGACCCCTGGTATGGAGACATTTTTCTCTATCTCCAAACTTTGAAGTTCCCTCGGCATCTCTTGCGAGATGAATGACGGCGTGTATGATACCAAGCCAAGAATTACATTATCGTCGGCGACACTCTGTATCGTCGAGGAATAGACAATATCTTGCATTGTTTTTTAACTCACGAAGAAGCCAAGTCAGTTCTAAACGATCACCACAGTGGGGCTTGTGGTGGTCATCTATCCGGTCTTACGAAAACCCAGAAAATTTTGTGAGCAAGTTATTTTTGGTCGTCTATCTTTAAATATTGCGTTGAAGTGGTTAATAAGTGTCACTGTTTCCAAGTGTTCACTCGAAAAATGCACTTTCATCCAACGCCTCTCCATTCAGTCATTATCGTTGGTCCTTTCACCAAGTGGGGAGTGGACTTTTTGGATTGCAACCCAACTTCAGCTAGGGGGCATCATCACATTATCGTGGTCATAGACTACTTTACTAAGTGGGTCAAATCCATGCCTACATTTAAATCCTACAGGACGACTGTCGCCTTCTTCTTTTTCAATCAAATTATCGCCAGGTTCGTAATCCCGAGTGAGATTGTCATTGATCATGGCAGTCACTTTTAGAATCAAATGATGGAAGAGCTAGCATCCAAGCTGGGGTTTAAGCATGGTCATTCTTCCCCTTACTACCCCCAGGAAAATGGACAGGTAGAGGTCGTCAACAAGTCTCTCAACACCATTTTGAGAAAAAGTATCAGCCAAAACAAATCTACCTAGCATATTATGATATATCCCTCACTCTGGGCATACTGAACCTCGGTCAATACTGCCACCAGATTTTCTCCTTTCCAGTTAGTACATGGTGTGGATTCGATATCACCTATTGAATGTGAAATCCCTTCTCTTAGATTGGTAGTCGCACTCCTCCCTGAAACTTTCAATCTCGAGTGATCCCTCGTACACCTAGAGAGCCTTGACGAGCATCATCGAGACGCCTCTACAGCTATCGAAGAAAACTAAAGATGTGTCAAAGTCCAATACAATAGATCTATCTGTCCTCGGTTGTACATTGAGGGTGACTTGGTCCTTTTATATGATCAAGCCAAAGAATCGTTGGGGGCAGGCAAGTTCAAACCCATGTGGCACGGTCCCTATATCATGCGACGTGTCTTAGAAAAAGGAGCCTATGAATTAGAATATTATGAAGGGAACATGTTGGCCGAGCCCAGGAATGGGATCTACTTGAAAAGATATTACGCTTGAGCCCCAATCTTGGGCGTAACTCTTTGTATACTAATGTAATTTAGTGTATATATCTTATCCCTTTATTTTTTGTCTTCAGCTTACTTATCAAGTTTTCCCTTGGTTGGCAAATGTCAACGGAGTCTTCGGTCTACTTAAGATTCGCAGACAGAGCCAGTCGTCATACACGGAACTTGGCTTCCGCCGCTTGGGTGGTTTACTCACCCGAGGGTCTACTAGTGTCTTCAGGTGGTGTATGCCTAGGGCCATCCACGAATAATGTGGCTAAATATAGTGTCGTTATAGAACTTTTTCACAATGTCATTTCACATGGTATTCGCTCTTTGGAGGTTCGCCTGGATTCCCAATTAGTAGTATGTCAGTTGAACGGCAGTTACCGTCTGTGCAACCCTACATTACTTCGATGATTCCTTCGGGTACGCCTTTTAGAACGATGGTTTGATTTTATTACGTACGTAGGAGTTCTAATTATGTATCTAATGCTTATGCTAATTTCATTTTAGATTGGCATTTGTCACATAACTAAAGCAAAGAAAACATTCTCATCAATGTACACATTGTAATATAAGTAAAGCCAAAGAACCATGTTTTATATATATTTCAAAAAAAAATATGATGTTTATAGTACAAAGTTGGGGCCAACACCCTCAATACACATATACAACCGATAATACAAAATCCATGAGATCTACGCCTTTGGCGCCAGATGTGTGTCATGAAAACAAACTACGTTGTTTGCGAGATGTCGAAAGAGTCACACCCAAGCTCTGGGCATTCAAACCACCTGTCGTTGCATGGTCTCCAGCAAATCCTCTACCTGAACCATCGAAATCCTATGTGTCAAATGAGACAGGTTTTCATGTACATTTTGAAGGACTCTCTATGCTTATCCTCTTCTCGCCTCATCTCCCCGGTGCCTCTGACGATGTCATGGAAGCCCGTCCGGTCATCGCGGACCTACGTCTGTGTCACACACATGTCTAGTTAGTACTTAAACATCATCCAAAAATATTTTTGTTTTACTATACAAAAATACAAAAAAATGAAATATTTAAAAACTTTGACATACCTATGTCCCCGTAGGCAGTCCATGGTGGCAATGGCATGTCAGGGTCCCCTCTGAAGTCCATCCCTACATAGGGGTAGTCATCCATAGCAATGACCTATTGTCTCCACCGGTAAAAGAAAACATCGTTATAGAGTGTGGGCACCCTACCTCCCCCCTATCGTCTCATCACCTTGGTCCACCATGCCATGGTTGGATCGTGAGGTCCTCAAGGAATGATCTCAACTCTAGGTCCCAAACCTAGAACCCGCTCAAATAAAAATATACACAAGATGGATGCAAACCCGAAATTCCTCTTGTCACCATGTTTGCATTATGTCAATTGGCTCTTCATATTAGCTAGTAGAGAGGTGCACCAATCGTACACCATGGGTCTCAAACACTCTATGGAGTATAACATAAGCAACCTCGATGCTTGGTCCAACGAAGTCGATCCTGTGATCCAGGTCAAAACGAGGACAACAATCTTGGGGCTTAGATTGTTTATCACTCGGATGGGGAGTTGACTCTCTACCTTCTCGGTCCCTACTATACAATGAATGTCTATGTACTCTTCTATATTCATACCACTCCCATCCCCCCAGGCTTTGAGGTTCACCACCTCACCTCGACGCAACAACCCCATCAAGAAATATATATCCTCGACTTCAATCCTTAATGGTTGCCCATCAAGGTTGAAGCTCTCACTATCTGGATCCCATTAATCCACGAGAAACTATAGCAACCTCACTTGGTCCCTCATCCATTTGAGTGCCCAAAACTTGTACAACCCGCACCTTTTCAAGGCCATTTGGGCCTCCAAATCTCTTTCCACAACACCATCTACCTCTTCATGTTCCCTTTCCCTCCATTCTAGCACCATCCTACTAGAGAAACATCAATTTTTGAGTTAGCAACCATCAAAAAATTTGTTTACAGACATATACGCGGGCTACAGCATTCACAGTCACATATATGGCTAAGTATACAATGTCTTTCTTTTACACAGCCGTGTATAACCACTCGTATACGCGACCCGATGAATGGTAGCCCATGTACACCTAAATCTCTAATTTTTACCTTAAATAACTTAAAATTTGAAACCTAAATACAAAATGTAATCCACTAGAAAGGAAGAGGAGGGGAAGAGTAATTACCTGGTCCAGACAGTCGCTAATTCCGTCACTCGACACTCCCGCAATCATCAGTTGAAGATCAGAGGTATTTGGTCCAAAATTCACTATTTGGGTAAAAAAGTCAAATGACATAGTAAAATTTAGTTTTTGTTACTATTTATAGCAGTTTTTACTCACTTTACATAGTCTTGGATTGTTGATTAATTGGGTTGGTTGTCATTGATGTCAACCCTTGAAGAAAGTCTGGTAGAGTAAAGGTTTAGGTAATGGACCCAAGTTTGTTTGATGTATAATGGTATGAGTTTTAATATATTTTCAGGTAAGACTATTCTAGATGGATAGTACATGTCATGCCATTTTTGGTGGTATGTGGAACATCACATAACCCCTCACGGTTTGAGAGTTATGGCCTTACGAAGTTGAAGGACCCTCATATGATTGGCTTGAAACCCCAAAAGGTCAAAGAAGTCAAAGTGCTTGCAAAGGATAAATTATTTAAATAAGTGAAGTTACAAAGTCAAAGAGGATTATTTAAATAATAAAGTGAAGTGACAAAGTCAAGGAGGATTATTTAAATAATAAAGTAAATGGAGAACTTTCTAATTATGGAAAGTGGTTATAAGAAGGTAAACCCTAAAATGAGGAAAATGGGTTAAGTGGTCAAGTGTCTATTGGATACATGGACAAGTGGAAAATTGGGCAAAGTTGGACATAGGTGACTATGTGGACAAAGTGGCCTAGAAGATGTTTCTAAGGAAGCTACTTAGAGAGTATAAATAAGAGGCAAAACTCTCTCATTCTAATTACACTTGATCATATTGAATATCTACATGTGACTGAGGTAACCAAAGGATAACTAAGCCAAATTTCAGAGGGAAAGTGAAGTAAAGAAGGCCAAAATTCAAGGGAGGATAAATTCTTTTGATGATGCTTTCTAAGGTATGTTATTTACAGGTCATCTCACCATTTTCACAATAACTTTTTTTCTAGAATGATTCAGACTATGAAATTGGGAGGAAATTGAGGAAACATATCAAAGTAGTTGTGGTACAAATTTCATCTTGAGGGCCATTGTATTTTTGGAGTTACACTCCGTGGAAAATAGGGTTTGTCGCTAGTCCTGAAACTAGTCTAAAATAGGTGTTTCGGGTAAAAACGTCATAAATTCTTCATAACAGATCCAAATTCAGTAAGACCAAATGTGTTGGTTAGAGTACATTCTGTAGTATTTTGTTTACAATTTTCTGATACATACAACAAATATTCTGTGCGGGGCATGCTCTACAATTTCACTCTCTAGAATAAGCCAGAATTAAACAAGGTATGCCATTTTTGCTATAACTCCCTTTCTGAGAGGTTCCAAGTAGTGAACTCTGGAGGAATTGCATAAAAGAAACTGAAGAACGTTGTGTACCATTTTTAGATATTTATCATTATAGGTACATAGTTATGATTATTTCAAGTTAGGGTTGTTAACTAATCCAAAATTAGTCATGTGAGACTAAAGTAAAGTTTGATGAAAATGTTAGTCTCTTGTTGCTAAAGTTAAGGAAGGTTTGTAGGTATGTGATCATATACACCAGGTCTATTAAAAAGTTACAAATCAGATTTGAATGATGAAATTGATGAGGGCTTTTGGTTGAGGTACATGTTGGGTACATGGTTGAGACAAGTAGTTGATGAGTTCACACATACATGAGGTGTATAGTTGATGATGTTGGTACATCTTGATGAGTCATAGTTGATGAGGATTTGACACATGATTGGTACCTACTTGGTACATGGTTGGAGGAACTTGTTAGTAGTATTATTGACACATGGTTTATGGATGATGTAGCATACTTGTATTGATATATTATTAGAAGCACATATTTCTCTTGGTGATGATTATGAGTTGTTGTGTTATGCTTGGTTGATGCACATCTTTGAGAGTTTTCTTGGTGATTGATCTTGGTGCGTATATCTGATTTGGTTGATAAGATTGATGAGACAGGCTGTCGTGATAGGTTGTTTGGATAGGTTGTTGTGACAGTTTATTCATGCAGGTTTAGTGCATGGTTGATGCATTTGTTCATGGTACAGGTTGAGGTATAGGTTGGTGCATGGTTGATGCACTTTTTTATGGTGCAGGTTGATTACATGTTGAGGTACAAGTTGGTGCATGGTTGATGCAATTGTTTATGGTACGGTTTGATTACAAGTTGAGGTACAGGTTGATGCATGGTTGATGCATGGTTCAGGTTATTGGTACAGGTTGATTGGTACAAGTTTACAGCAGTATATCTCACAGTGATAGTGTGACAGTGGTTCCAGCATTCTACTTATACGTCAGGGCGGTTGGACGGGGTAAGGAAAGGTGGTTGTAACCACCTCTGTAATGTTCCTGACTTGGCTAGTCTAGGAAACGATGTTAATGTGTGTGTAGGATCAAAGGTTTACAGCATATAAATGATCATACAAATAATAAACACAACAAAGGACTGCAAAGTTTGTATTATGATATCTCTGTGGATTACAAAATGGTTGAATGCGGCTGAATAAACTGACAATAATCGACTAGATCAACAGACAAAGGATCTTAACCGGAATACAAATAAGCAACTACGGTTGAATTAAATAACAACACTCGGCTAGATCAAAAGACAAAAGGATCTTAGCCGGAATATAAATAAGCATCTAAAAGATAATACCCGGAATATGGGAGCACTGCGGAATCAATGAAGAATGATGGAAGACCTGGATTATCTTCCCGGTGACTAAGGTGTGTCTTTCAACATCGAAATTAGCCAACTGGTGTCTTCCTCCTGCAATACACTGAACTATCTCTCCTGAGATGCGCCTCTTCTCCTCAATGACAAATCATAATATGCATAATGATGAATTAGGTTGTTGACCCTTCCTTTATAGCTTTCCAAAACCCTAAATCATGTTGAAACCCTAATTCACTGTTGACTTCCAAAACCCTAAATCACTGTTGAAACCCTAATTCACTGTTGACTTCTATTTTTAGTTCATAATGACTTAAAATCACTTTTAACCCTTTTTAGCTCAATGTCACTTTCTGAATATAACACCTGTGACTGGAGTGACCTCTATTAACCCTGTTTGCCTCTCTTTGGCCCTGGTTATAGTCTAACGGGGTGGTTTAGACCATTAAGCCTCCTCTCTGGAGCTCCTATTTGGAAAGGGACATTACAGTCCTCCCTTCCTGAAATTGCTTGTCCTCAAGCAATACCAGTCCAGGGTGTTGCAACACTTGCTCGCTCTCCCAAGTAGCGTCCTCTAATGGAAGCCCTCTCCATCTGATCAAACACTCTCTGATGACCCTGCTCCTTAGTTTCCACTCCTGGAACTCCAAAACCTCCTCTGGAACTAACTCCAACTATCCCTCCTCATCCAACGGGGGAGGCTCCTCTGATGTGCTAATGAATTGTCCCACTTCCTTTTTGAGGCAAGACATGTGGAACACGTTATGAATCTTGCTCCCCTCTAGAAGCTCTAGCTCGTAAGCAACCTCACCTACTCGGTGCATGATCTTGTAAGGACCATAAAATCGGGGCTTGAGCTTCTCGCCCCCCCTCTTCTTCAGAGATGACTATCTGTAGGGTTGGAGTCTCAAGAAAACCAAATCTCCAACCTCAAAGTTGTGCTCTATCCTATGCCTGTCCGCACTTATCTTCTGTCGGTTTTGCGTCGTCTGTAGGTTCTCTTTCAACAACTTGAGAATCTCCTGACTCTCTATGATCCAATCCTTGGCCTTGGGAGCTCTACTCTCCCCCAAGACCAAGTCTACCAAAGTGGGAGCATCATATCCATACAATGCTCAGAAGGGTTTCATACCAATGGACATGTGGAAGGTGGTGTCGTAGCAATGTTCTCCTAAATGTAACCACTTTACCCACGTTCTTTTTTGTCCTCCTACATAGTTCCTCAAATACCCTTCAACCCACTTGTTGAAAATATTGGTCTTCCCATCTATCTGAGGATGATAGCTGGTGCTAGGTGTCAACTCTGTCCCCACCAACCGAAACAACTCTCTCCAAAATGTCCCTATGAACCTACTGTCCCTGTCACTGACAATGTTCTTCAGCAACCCATGAAGTCTGAAGACCTCCCTAAAGAAAAGCTCAGCCACTTGAACTGCGTTGTACTATGTCGATATGGCATAGAAGTGAGCAAACTTGGTCAATCTGTAGACCACTACATAGATACAGTCCTTACCCTAGACCTTCGGTAGACCCGTGATGAAGTCCATAGATATACTCTCCCATTTCTGCTCCGGAATGGGGAGTGGCTAAAGTAGCCCTGTTGGAAGAGCATGCTCTAACTTGTTCTGCTGGAAAGTCACAGACTCACTAACGTGTCTCATAACGTCCTGTTTGAGTCCCTTCCAAGAGAACCTCTCTCTGATCTGTCTGTAGGTTTTGAAAAACCCCTAATGGCCTGCTAGAGGTGAATCATGAACTACGGTGAGGATCTTCTTCTTAAGCCCTGAATCTGGCACCAAGTAGACTCTATACTTGTAAAATATGGCATTGTCAATGACCCTATACCGGTCATCCTATATATGCCCATCCATCACCTCACAAGCGAACTTGTTCTTGGAATATTCCACTAACAAGTGGGATTTCCAATCTGCTGAAATCTCCATCAAAGAACATGTCGCAGGTCTCCTTGATAGTGCATCGGCCACAATGTTCTTCTTCCCCTTGACATACTCTATGTCAAATTTGAATGCTTGTACCTTCGTCACCCATTTCTGTTGGCACTCACTGAGGTCCTTCTACTTAAGGAAATACTTCAAACTGTTGTGATCGGTCTTGACCACGAATTTGTTGCCCACCAAATATTGTCTGAACTTGGTCAATGCATGCATTATTGCCAACATTTCCTTGTCATAAATGGAGTAAAACCTCTCATTTTGACTAATCTTCCATCTCTCGAATACAATGGGGTGTCCTCCCTACATCAAAACTGCATCGATCCCTTCGTCAGATGCGTCACACTCTAGTACAAATGGCAAGGTGAAGTCTAGTAGTGCCAACACTGGACAAGTGCCCGTGACTTCCTTCATGTGATCAAAGGATTCCTGTGATTTCTCGGTCCATATGAAGGCCCCATGCTTGGTAAGATCTGTCAGCGGTGCTCCAAGATGAGAAAAACCCCAGACGAACCGCCTGTAATAGATGCACAACCCGAAGAAGCTCCTCACTTCTGTCATGTTCTTGGGCATTGGCCAATCTAGAATGGCCCTGATCTTCTCTTGGTGCACCTATACTCCATGTGCACTGATGATGTGGCCTAAGTAAAGAAGCTCTATCATACCGAACTCGCACTTGGACTCTTTGGCATATAATGATTATGCCTCCATGATGCTCAATACCTCATCCAGGTGCCTCATATGCTCTTTCCATGACTGGCTATAGATCAAGATGTCGTCGAAGAAAACCAAGACTAGTTTCCTTAACGGATCCCTGAATATATGGTTCATGCAAGACTGGAATGTAGCGGGTGAATTGGTTAGCCCAAATGGCATAACCAGGAACTCGAAGTGTCAAAAATGACATCGAAATGTCATCTTCTCTATGTCCTTCTCTCAGATGTTGATATGATGATATCCAGAGTGTAGATCAATTTTGAGAAGAAAACTACCCCATGCAGCTCATCCATCAACTTGTCAATGCGTGGGATAGGGTACCGGTACTTGATGGTTTTTCTTGTTCAAGGCTCGGTAATCAATGCACATCCTCATGGTGCCATCCTTCTATAGAACTAAGACAACTGAAGAATCAAATGGGTTGTTGCTCGGTCTGATGTGTCCCATCGCCAGGAATTCCTTGATTGCCTTCTCTATCTCATCCTTGAACCTCCTAGGATGACGATAGGGGGGGTGATCATAGGTTTGCCCCCTCCAAATCAATGGTGTGCTCAAACCCCCTGTCAGGTGGTCTCCCTGGTGGAATTGCCTCAAAGACCTGTTGATGTCGTCCCAATAAATTCTTGATCTTTGTATGGTATTGTTGTCGACCTTCTGAATCCTTCTGAGTAGTGATCAAGCATTCTGTGGCATATGATACCTCCCCATGTCTGAATATCCTCTCCATCCTCTTGGTTGAAACTGTCCTGGGTGCTCCTGTCGACATACCTCTTAGAAAAACCTTCTTCCCATCTTGATCTCTAAATCCCATTTCCAAGGTTTGGTAGTTGGTAGTGATTTTTCCCAAGGTAATCATCCACTGAACTCCTAACACCACATCTATGTTCGATAGGTCAACCACATAAAATGTGTCTCTCACTGTGTAGTTTCCTAACTTCATCTCTAA